>CM051382.1:21155490-21342990 GCA_028015245.1 Cardamine occulta | reverse complement strand
AACAAGGAGGAGAATCAGGAAGATGCTGAGGATGTCGAGGTCAAGGCTGGTGAAGTAAAGGAAGAAGAGAAGAAGAAACCTGTTGCTCGTCGTGGTGGTAAACGAAAGAGGGCTACGAAGAAGGATCAAACTGAGAAGAAAGATGAAAAGAAACCAGCTCCGAGAGCTAAGAAAGCTAGAGCAACAAAGCCAAAGGAAGAGCCTGAGTACTTTGAGGAGAAGCGTAATCTGGTAATGCAATTTGGGGCTTTTGTGCTGTGTCTCTGTGTTTTGGTTATTTAAGCTTTATGATTACGCTTTGAAAACAACAATGAGATATGTTTTAGACCTGCGTGTTCACTGTGCTGCTGCTAAGAGTTCTTAATTGCAAAATGCAAAAGATATGACTATGTTGGTAGGTTTATCTATGAGAACAATTGTATGCTATTATACTAAATGTGTTCTATATGGTATGTCATGGCGAGTTTGATTAACTGGAGGGAATTTTCCTAACGATTAGTGTGGTGTATCTCAGTATCAAAATTTCTTGAGCATTTCTGTGTTTTTAATTTACATGTGCGCTTGTATTATGTTTCAGGAGGATATGTGGAAGTCTGCATTTCCAGTGGGAACTGAGGTATATTGTTTTGAGGAATTTGGCTTCAACATCAGAGTTACTGTTTCCAAGATTCTAATATATTTATTGCTTATGGTTGATAAATTCTGATGGCAGTGGGATCAATTGGATGCACTTTATGAATTCAACTGGGATTTCCAAAATCTTGAAGTAAGTTGGTTGGATTTCATTCTCCATTTTTTGTTGTCTATTGTTTAGTAGACAGTTTTCCAGGGTTGAAGAGATTTTGATATTTATGTTTCTTCATGTGTGTGTCAGGAAGCATTGGAGGAAGGAGGAAAGCTCTATGGGAAGAAAGTCTTTGTTTTTGGCTGTACCGAACGTAAGCTGCTTCTCTTACTTTTTTTCTTCTCTTGATTGTTGGTAGTCACTGTCTTCTTTTTGTTTGACTTGTTTAAATCATCTTTGGCACTTGTGGTTTTTTATAATCTGCTTACAAATCTATCTGTATGTGCAGTATGTTCTCTTTCTTTTCTTAAACATTTGCTTCTACTTCCTGTTTGATTTTCTCCTTTTAACGTTACAGCTCAGTTAGTCCCCTACAAAGGTGCAAACAAGATTGTCCATGTCCCAGCAGTTGTTGTTGTAAGTTCTTGTTTAAATCTCTGTCAACGTTTGCTTGCTATCATCGATCTCTGAATTTAAGATCTATATTATTTCATTTCTCTTTCTAAAATTGATCAATTCTATATATGCAGGTTGAGTCACCCTTTCCGCCTTCTGATAAGATAGGAATCACATCGGTTCAGAGAGAAGTGGAAGAAATCATTCCAATGAAGAAAATGAAAATGGACTGGCTTCCTTACATTCCATTTGAGAAAAGGTACTATGTGTTCCGCGTGCATCTGTTAGACATTAGGTGGGATGGCCTAAATCGATGAGAAGAGAACCATAGATTATAACTCGGGCTAGTCTTACTTCTGATGTTTACCAGCAGTTTCTAATTACTTTTACTTTGTTCTTCTTGCAGAGATAGACAAGTTGATAGGGCGGGCTTTCATATTTTTACCTTGGTTTGTACTCAGAGGAGGTATGTAACATGTTGTCTTTTCTTCTCAGTGTCAGCTATGAAGGATTTTGAGTTAAATTACATATGTATCAAAATTAGAACATGAAACATGGCTTCACGCAGCTATTACTTGAAAGTGTAATGAGTTGGGTTACATTGTTTGTTCCCTCATTTCTGCCTAGTAATTTTTCTTTAGGGTGCCGAATTTGATATATGGGCCTTCGGCATTGCAAATCTGTAGTCTTCTACAGATAGTATTGTTTCAATCTTCCAGTTGTGGTGGACTAAGTTTAGCTTTGTACATTATCTGCAGAACTACTCTCAGACACATGAAAGAAGACCACCTTAAGAAGTTTGAGTATTGCCTTCCTTGTGAGTTTTTTACATCTACTACCAATACTAATTCAAATTTTCAGATTGAACCATTTATAGCACAAATTCTAATATCCCTTTGTTTTTTTTTTGTTTTTTGCTTTGCAGATTTCTATCAGCCATTCAAGGAAGATGAACTTGAACAGAGTACTGAGGTCCAAATAATGTTCCCCTCTGAACCACCGGTAAGTTTTCTGGCATGCAATGAATGTGTTGGGGGAAAGTGGCAGGTCTACATGAAATGTTCTGATAGGGGCACCTTGTTTTGGGTATTCTCTTCATAACCAATCTTTAATTTTTCTGTTTCTGCAGGTTGTATGTGAATTTGACTGGGAGTTTGATGACCCTGAGGTGTGTGTTTTGCTTTTCCGTAATGATAGAACTTGAATTACCTCTTTATTCGAGTCAAGATAGTTGTCACCTTCGCACTGCTCCTTTCTCGTGTGTTCGAAATTGCATTCATTGTATGCTGAATCTTGAGATGGCTTATTGTGCATTTATTTCAGGAATTTATTGATAAACTGATTGAAGAGGAAAGTTTAACAGCTGATCAAAAGGATGAATTCAAAGTAAGTCTGAGACGTAATGCAATGTTCAGTCCTTGACGCTTGAGTAATTACTCTAACTGCCATTGCTATTCTCCTCAGGAATTCGTGAAAGAGCAAGTTCGAGCAGCAAAGAAAGCAAATAGAGAGGCCAAAGATGCTCGAAAGAAAGCAATAGAAGAAATGAGCGAAGATACGAAGCAAGCCTTTCAAGAAATGAAGTTCTACAAATTTTACCCTCAGCCTTCACCAGATACACCAGACGTCTCTAGCGTCAAGGTAAGAACAGAAAACAAAAACAAAAATCTGCCTTGTCCAATGTGTTTGATACTGTTTCAGTTTGTGACTGATCTGGTTTTTGGTTCTTTTTTTTTTTTTGCAGTCGCCATTCATTAACCGATACTATGGAAAGGCGCATGAAGTCCTTTGATGTCAGATCTTTCGGAACCCAGAATAGCTTTTTCTTGGAAAGCTTGAGCAGACATTAAAACTTCTTTTAGTCACAGGTGCTCTCAGAAACTCTTTGAGCTTTTATAGTTAAAATGCGAAGTTTGAACTTCAAAAATGTCTTCTTTATATTTTATGAGTTTGTATTCTCATCCGGAAATACTTGAGATCTTAGAATTTACGGGAACCAAATTCTTTTTGCGGAAAATTGGAGACAGCTTTTTATAATTTCTAGCCTTGAAATTTCTCAAATTATTCTAGATTATCAAATATACGTGCTAAGAAAATTAGAATATTTTTGTGGTATTTCCAACTAGTTGTCAAGTTTCGACAATAACAAAATGGTATTATTATAGTGGAACCCAGTATAGTATAAGAAAGAGAAAGTATAATAAACTTTGGCATCTTTCGTTTTATGGTTAGAGAAAAGGACCTTCTAAAAAGAAGCAAATAAATAGACTCATCAAGCTTTATGTTTATATTTGGATATCGTTAAATTTCGCGACAAGGTAGATATATCTTCCAAGTGGGAAACAATATAGATCAATCAGTCAAACAGTGACATAGATTTTCAAAAAGCTTATGTTTCATCCCGATCATATAAATCTTGAATTTTTCTCATTATTTGTAAAATATATTTGGGGTGGATGAAATAAAAAAGGTATTTTAGTCAAAATGTATGAAATGGTAAAATTTGTGCTTAATATACACAATAATGTATGATATAGTATTATAGTGTACGGACAAAACAGTTAACGGCGTTACAGTGACACCGTCAACGTCGTGGTGCATCATGCATGTGATGTGAGAAAGGTTGGTATGAATTTTGTTAAGAAAAGAAAAAAAAAAGGCACAGCGACTCAACGACATGCCATTGTCCTTTCCAGTCTGTTTTTATTCAATCTGTTAACTAATCATATTCCACCACTTCCCTCCCTCTCTTTTCACCTTTTTTCTTATAATAATATATCTATTGGTAATATCTTTTTAACAAGTAGTAGTATTTTGGTATATTTATATCATAGGTTTTAAATCATCGGTTTTGGTATTGTTTTCTAACAAATTTTTTTGGTAATATCTTTATCCACAAGTCTGAATCATTGGAATTGATTTTGTATAGATTTCAACAAATGTTCCATCTTCCATGCTTTCAAAATAAATACCCCACTAAACAAATTTAATTTTGGACTTTTGTTGTATTTGTATGTTTTTTAAAGATATAAATAGCGAAAATTAGTTTTTCTACAGTTAACACTAACTGAAAACACTAATTTCGGTCACTAAATACGTCAAACATGCAGTAAATTATGTTTTCTATTTTTGATAAAGAGCAGTAAATTATGTTACCTAAAGTATTTGTGCTAAGTGATACATCTGATAAATATTCATACTGATAAGTGATTATGACTTGACACAATTAGTGTAACATTTAATGTCACAGCAAAAAACAAGTTCTCAGTTTAAATTGTCTCATCTTCTAAATCCAAAGACATTCCGATCTTTGAGGTAAATTCTGTGTACTCTGTGATTATGCTCACAAATCTCTTTAAAATGGTTATTCAAAATTTCTTATCGTATCTGAACGCATTTCAAAATCATTCTATTTATACTGATGATCCAACTCTTCTAACGGTATTATATAATCGCATTTGGTATCCAATCAAAATTTAAATAATAAAATTAACTAAAATTGGACAAGTAAAAAAGACGTGTAGGTGAAAAAACTAATCCGTAATTAGATTCCAATCAACGACACTGTTTTTTTTTTTAAATGATTCCATTAACGAGAAAAACTCATAATTCCAAAAATGATAATAGTCGTTAACATTTTTCAAAATATCCACTTTAATTGGAAACTGTTAATCTTTTCTAATTGAAGAAAAATTAAAAAAATATAAAAAAAAATCTCACAAACCCTCTCTCCTCTCTCCTCTCTCCCACACACTCTCTCCTTCTTCGCCTCTTTCAATTCCCAGATTCTGACTAAAATCCCTAAATCTCCGTCTCACTGTTTCACTCTCTCTCTCTCTCAGAGCAATGAATCCTTATTAAACTTTTTTGAATTTCTCCGTTTTGCATTTTCTTCAAAGGAAGAAGAGACACTCTTCTCAAGAGGGCTAAATGAGTAATTTACTCACTCTCGCTTTCTGTTTCATCTCACTACTCCACCACGGTGCCAACGCCGTACCGGAGTCGGAGCTCCGATCTCTACTTGAGTTCCGTAAAGGGATCCGAGACGAAGCTTCTCAGCAACGCATCTCATGGTCTGATACAAGTAGTCTCTCTGATCCAACTACTTGCCCTAATGGCTGGCCTGGTATCTCCTGTGACCCTGAAACTGGTTCTATCATCGCCATTAATCTCGACCGTCTTGGTCTCTCCGGCGAACTCAAATTCAGCACTCTCACTGGTCTTACTTCTCTTCGTAACCTCTCTTTATCCGGAAACAGCTTCTCCGGTAGAGTCGTGCCTACTTTAGGTGGGATTTCGTCGCTTCAGCACTTAGATCTGTCGGATAATGGATTCTATGGACCTATTCCGGGTCGGATCTCGGATCTTTGGGGTTTGAATCATCTCAATTTGTCTTCTAACAAGTTCCAAGGAGGTTTTCCGAGTGGTTTTCGGAATCTTCAGCAGCTTAGATCTTTAGATTTGCATAGGAATGAGATTTGGGGAGATGTTGGAGAGATTTTCACTGAGTTGAAGAATGTTGAGTTCGTTGATTTGAGCTGTAATCGTTTCCATGGCGGTTTATCTTTATCAATGGATAACATTTCGAGTATTTCAAACACTCTCCGTCACTTGAATTTGAGCCACAATGCGTTGAACGGAAGGTTTTTCAGTGAAGATGCCATTGGTTCGTTCAAAAATCTCGAGGTTCTGGACTTGGAAAATAATCAGGTCAATGGTGAGTTACCGCATTTTGGATCACAGCCGAGCTTGAGAGTCTTGAAGCTTTCGCGTAACCAGTTATTCGGTTTAGTTCCAGAAGAGTTGTTGCAGAGTTCGATTCCATTGGAGGAGCTAGATCTCAGTCGAAATGGTTTTACAGGTGAATTGAAAATTTACACCTTTTTTTTTTCTTCTTTACTATATAGTTCCTCGGCAAGATTTGCCAAAATTGCTAATTGAGGGGATATAGAGATAGAACTATTCAAACTTTATTTCCTTGAGCATTGATTTGACTGATTTCATGGGCTTGACTAGACATTTTTGTCATATTTTCTTAAGTTCCTGTATAAGTGTTGGTGCTATATGTAAAAATTAAAGGAGTTTCTTTTCAATCAAGTGCAGGATCAATTAGTGAAATCAATTCAACAACGTTAACTATGTTGAATCTATCCTCTAACGGCCTGTCTGGGGATCTTCCATCGAGTTTGAAAAGCTGCTTAGTGATAGATCTGAGTGGGAATACTTTCTCTGGTGAAGTATCTGTTGTTCAAAAGTGGGAAGCTACTCCAGATCTTCTTGATCTGAGCTCAAACAACTTGTCTGGAAGCTTGCCGAACTTCACTTCCGCATTTTCAAAATTAAGTGTGCTGAACATCAGAAATAACTCTGTCGCTGGTAGCTTGCCTTCTCTGTGGTATGAAGGGGTTTCTCAATTCTCTGTGATTGATCTCAGTTCAAATAAGTTCAGCGGCTCCATTCCAGGAAGTTTCTTCACTTTTGCAAGCTTGAGAAGTTTGAATCTTTCTATGAATAACTTGGAGGGACCAATTCCTTTTCGAGGTTCGGGTGCAAGTGAACTTTTGGTTCTAAATTCTGATCCTCAAATGGAGTTGCTTGACCTCTCAACCAATTCTTTGACGGGTATGTTACCGGGGGATATAGGTACAATGGAAAAAATTAGGGTGCTGAATCTTGCCAATAATAAGCTGTCTGGGGAAATTCCTAGCGACCTTAACAAGCTTAGTGGCCTTGAGTACCTCGACTTGTCAAACAACACTTTTAAGGGTCAAATTCCCGATAAGCTTTCTTCTCGGATGGTGAGATTTAATGTGTCATATAATGACCTATCAGGCAGTATACCGGAAGACCTGAGAAGCTACCCGCCTTCATCATTCTATGGTAACTCCAAGCTAAATCTCCCAGGTGGGATTCCAGCGGATTCTAGTCATGATCTGGCTTTACCTGGGAAAGACCATCATTCGAAGCTTAGCATAAAAATAGCAATTATTGTTGCTTCAGTTGGAGCTGCCGTTATGATTCTTTTTGTCTTGTTTGCTTATCATCGAACACAGCTCAAGGACTTTCATGGGAGGAATGGATTTACTGACCAAGCCACGACTAGAGACGCCAAGTTTGGACGCTCTTCTCGTCCCTCCTTTCTCAACTTCAGCTCAAATGCTGAGCACCAGTCATCATCTTTAAGCTTCTCAAATGATCACTTGCTCACTGCAAATTCGAGGTCATTATCAGGGATACCTGGATTTGAAGCTGAAATATCTGAGCAGGGTTTGCCTGCGACTTCAGCCAGTACGAACCCTAACCTCCTTGATGACTACCCTGCACCATCTGGACGGAAGTCTTCTTCAGGAGGCTCCCCATTATCCTCCTCACCCCGTTTTAGCGACCAGCCTGTGATGCTAGATGTATACTCACCCGATCGATTGGCTGGAGAACTCTTCTTTTTAGATATTTCACTAAAACTCACAGCAGAAGAGTTATCCCGAGCTCCTGCAGAAGTTCTAGGTAGAAGCAGCCATGGAACACTGTACAAAGCAACACTGGATAACGGACACATGTTGACAGTGAAATGGTTGAGAGTTGGACTCGTGAGGCATAAGAAAGATTTCGCCCGGGAAGCCAAAAAAATTGGCTCGCTAAAACATCCAAACATTGTCCCGTTGAGAGCATACTATTGGGGTCCCAGAGAACAAGAAAGACTTATACTTTCTGATTACATGGGTGGAGAAAGCTTGGCCATGCATCTATACGGTTAGAAACTCTTTCAATTAGTCCTTTTTTACTCCTATAAGCCTTTGTGTATCTTTTAAGTAATCCCTTGAAACTTTTCCAATATTTTTCTGCAGAGACTACCCCTCGGAGGTATTCTCCAATGTCCTTCAACCAAAGACTAAATGTTGCAGTTGAAGTAGCTAGATGTCTTCTTTACCTTCATGATAGAGCGATGCCGCACGGGAACTTAAAGCCAACAAACATAATCCTCACAAGTCCCAGCAATACGGTTCAAATTACAGATTACTGTCTTCACCGTCTGATGACTCCATCTGGTGTAGCGGAACAGATACTAAACATGAGTGCACTCGGTTACTCTGCTCCTGAACTTGCCTCAGCTTCTAAACCAATACCAACACTCAAATCCGATGTCTATGCGTTTGGTGTGATTCTCATGGAGCTTTTAACTAGACGGAGTGCAGGTGACATAATATCAGGTCAAACAGGAGCGGTTGATCTGACGGATTGGGTAAGGTTGTGTGATCAAGAAGGTAGGAGAATGGATTGCATAGACAGAGACATTGCTGGTGGGGAAGAGTTCTCAAAGGCAATGGATGATGCACTTGCTGTTGCAATCATGTGCATTGTCTCTGTAAATGAAAGGCCTAACATCAGACAAGTTCTTGATCATCTTACCTCTATTTCTTCTGCCTGAGATTTGTTTTGGTTTTTTTAATTCTTCTGTAAAAATCTCCATGGATTTCTTCTCTTCACCCTTCATCCCATTTTTTTTCTTCTTCTTTCTGGTTTTATGTTTTCTCTAGTAGTTGATCAGATGATTCAGATTCTTCAGGTGTTCGTTCTCAGATTTATATTTTTTGTTGATTATTTTTCCCCTTTCTTGTAAAGGTAGAAGAAAAACTAATCCCATTGATTCTGACAGAAACGTTTGAGTTTGGTTATTGATTTTTTAAATTATTTGCTTCCATCTTATTGACTATGATTTTGTGATTTTCAGTATTTTTTCCAAGCCATAAGTCTATTAACTGACGGAATTGTATTGTTAAGCAAAGTGAATAACTAAAAATATGCATTTTCATGTGTTTACTTTTTTTTTTCTATGGTCGAGTAATATTTCCCTATTTTAAATCAAATTCTTATTAGAAAATCGCACTGAAAACATGTACACTAACACCACAAGCAAATGATACACATAATCTATAATATTACATACAAAAATAAATAAAAAACCATCGAAAAACTGGGTCTAAAATTTACAAATTTTACGTTGCTAATCACATATTTACAACTTTCCTCAAACACTTTCCTTTAGCTGCAAGATAAGAATCATCATCATCAAACAACAGCTTATCTTCTTGTTCTTTTCCAAAATCCACTCACTCTCCAGCAAACTCCATTCTTGATTTCTTACTGCGTCACTTAAACCTTTCCTCAAATCTAGTCTCTCCTTTAGTTATGTTGGTTCACGTTGCCGAGTCGCCCAACTTGAGCTCAAAGCTCGAAGCCGTTGGAAATACTCACCTAATGATAACAATCCTCTAGCCGCTTGTCGAGTGGTTAAGATCCGATGCATCTGTTGCAATGTCTCAAGTCTCAGATGATCACCCTACAACAACAAAAAAACAGTTTAAGAATCCAGTTCCTGTCCTAATAATCTCATTAGTTTTTGTTAAAAATCATACTTGATTTACAAAGCTGACCAAAGCCTCCAATCTCTCCATAGCACAAGTCATTTGAGGAATATAACTTCCTTCACCGAGCTTCCCAGCTGCTACACTCTCTGCTAATGTATGCTGCAATTTCTCCATACCTTGAGATAATGCATCTTCAGCTTGTTGACATGATTGCCTCAAGTCACATACATCCAATATTTGTTGATTCGTCAAAAGATCAAAATGTGGTAATAGAACCTAGCAAAAAAATCCATATCCAAAATCATTGTTAAAAAAAAACATTACTTTTTTTTTATGGATTAAAGATTGTTTTTTTTGGGGAATTACCTTGAGAAGATCAGAGGGTTTAAATCCACCCATCCACAAGAAAAAACGCTCAGCTGAAGTTTTCCACATTCCAGACATGATGTAAAAAACATCGATTTTCGCAGCGGTTGATTTCATTCGGAAGAGTTGAAAGTAATGTTTCATGGCATTTTCGACTAGAGAACGAAGCTCTATATCATTAACTTGTCCATGTAATACTCTTCTTAGCTCGCATATTTGTCTGTTCTGTTCTTCCACCCAATGTCCATATTCCATCTCAAATGCAACAATCCCTAACAAAAAAATCAAAACCGTTGAATTTTTTGAGGAAAGGAGGATTGGGAAATTTACCAACAGATGAAAGATTCAAACCTGAGCTCATGTTATCTGAGAAACAAAGAGCATTGGTGGAATCTACACCATTCCCCACATAGAAACCCTGTAACATTATGATCATAAATCATTCTATAGACAAGATCTTTTTGGAGAAAAGAAAAAGTTTTTTTATTTGCAAACCTGTTGTCTAGCACGATCGAGTTCTTGTTCTAAATGAATTAGCTTCAACCGGCTTGTCTCTAGCTGCTGAACATAAGCCTACAAGACAAGACTCCATAACTCAGTTAAAAAAAAAACAAAACAAAACTGTTAGACGAGTTGCATGAGACATAAAGTTTCATACTTTCTTGCGCAAACGACTTTTCCTAGCTGCCTCTCGATTCTGTGCAAGCCGTCTCTGTATCTGATAAGGTATAAATCAATGGACAACAAAGAATTAAGATAACTAAATAGGATGACTTACCTTATCAGGATGTCTTGATGTGGAAGCCTCTTGGTCAAACTTGTGAGGAGTTCCTTCTGTTCCATGAGAAGTATCTTCTGACTGAACACAAAGATCATTAGTTTTCCAATGAGAGAATTTATCTAAGATAAATAACAAATTATGAAGTACCAAGCTGTCTGGTTTTTCGTTAGTTGGGATGATGATAGAGCTAGGCGTATACATGCCTCCATTGTTCTTGAAACTTTCTTCCCACATACTCATTTGGTTGAGAGGCTCGTAAATTTCAAACCTTCTCGGTGGAACAAAATGTGTCGATGTTGTATTCATGTTTCTTCAAGTAGCAACAAAATAAGAGATACCCATACATACATAGAAAACTTCATTAACCAAAAAAACAAGAATAGCAAAAGATACAATACAAGATCCTAAGTTGAAGAGATATGTAAGTGATTTGCAGCCAAAAGTAAAAAGAGAAAGATTGTGGCTTTAAGTCATTTTCCATCACCCAATTCGTCAACGCTACTACCTCTCCTACATGTATAAGCTCCATTGATTAGGCAAAACATCGGACTCATGAACACCCGAAAAACCCTGTTCTTCTTACTAGTGTTTTTGATAAAAAAAGATCATTGAAGTATTTGTTCTCAAAAAAACTCTAATTACATTCCTAAAACAGACCAAACTCAAATGTCATTGTCAGTTATTGGATCTTACTGTGTCTCCTTGTTTTAGTCACTAATGGTGGGCCATCTTAAACACTTCCCAATAAGGAAAAATTCCATTACTCTCTCACTCTGATGATTTAATATAACATTCTTACACAAAAGTCAAGAATTGACTTGGAGAAGAAGGTGAAGAGAATAAAAGACTGAAACAAATATAACATAACCAATCATGTAATGGAATATCAGAAGCAACCATCAGAAAAAAAGGTTTAGCACTTTGAAATATCCGAATCAGTTTCAGCTTCAATAGATCAAAGAGAAATAATCATCGAGCTTATTATTTAGAGTTTCAACGATCGATTAAGAGAATAGGCGACACAGAGTAAAATAAATTTCGAATTTTGTTAATCATAATAAACTCAAAAATCATATTTCAGAAAGAACAGAGATCCAGAGCCGAACCTTCTTCTGGTCTTCTGTGTCAAAAGATCTTCAAAAAGATGAACTTTTCCCGCGGAAATCATGGGAAAAAACAAACAAAAGCAAAGAAACTTTTCACTTTCAGCGAAGAAGACGGGGGCAAAGCTGAGAAATCCGCAGTTTAAATCGGTCCGACAACAGAAGAGATGATAAATTATGTTTATCTGGTCTTGTCATCTTGATGATGATGAAGAAGAAGAAGCTGAAGAATCATGCAAGAACACGACAACTTAAAAGTGAGACCTTTGATTTTCTTTATAATTTCCAATCCTAATAAAATGTAAATGCTGAAATTTATTTTCTTTTTCTTTGGTTGAATTTTCGGTGATTTTTGTCTTTAAGATAAGCAAACATAGCAGCTACAGTACATTGAGTCAAAAACCATGTTTAATAAAAATTATTCTTCATTGTCAAACAAAAAAAAAAATTCTTTTTTCACCGTATATATTCTTTTATTAAATTTCTTTTTATTCGATTACTAAATTAAATTTTGTATCTGCTTATTCTATTTCACCGTATCATATCTCCACTAACTCGGTGATGTGCGCACCAGATCGATTGGAGTAATAAATTAATTTTTGTGTGAAAGTTATATTGTTAATTTTCTCCAACAAAAATATTATCAGCTCACGTCAAACTTAGCGGCGAGTCCCGTCGGTGGTGACGGATACTCAATTTGACAGTACACGCGCGGCTTAGTAGCGCGTAGCAATAGGCGGAATCAATCATTGGTAAGATTTGTCGGGGGAATGTAAGAGCATGTTTATTAATGAAACTCTTTGAGTATTATGAGTATTTTTTTAGTATTAATTTTATGATTAATTTAATGTATGAGACTCATTAAGATTTTATAATGATTTATATGTTTAATGGTGATACTCAATGGGTATCTAAAGAAAAAAAATTAATTTTTTTTTAACAAAAAATAATTTGTTTTAATTACACTTAAAGATGCAATTATCAATAACAAGATGACTCCCTTAAGTCACTTCAAAAGAATCTGAGAGGTGCAATTATCAATAACAAGACAATGTAAGCAACTAAAGAATAATTAAAACAGAAGGAAACACACAAATCAAACAAACTGATATATTTCTATAACCAAGACTGCTAATTCAAGCATGAAAATGAATCTCTTGGCTTTGAGAGGCTTACCAAGAGTCTTGTTCTGCTCAATCAGGTAGGTCACGGGGTTAAGTCCATAGTTCACAACGACAGGCTTCTTTGCTTCCAATGGTTTTTCTTCAGCCTTCTTAAGAAGTTGCTCTTTCCTTGGATACTTGAAGCTAAGAGAATCTGTTAAGCTAATAACGAGACAATGTTAAGCTACTAAAGAGACATTAAAACAGAAGAGAAACACACAAATTAATCAAATCAACAGATATATTACTATAAACAAGAATGCTTAGTTTAATCATGAAAATGATTACAAAAGGAAACAACTACATCTCTCCTATCACTTGCCAAGATGTCACTGTAAGTAACAAGACATTATCAATGGTTAATATGTTTAGTTTAGTCATTTTCCATGTATGTATATGTTTAGTTTACAATAAAGGCTCCAACAATTTACAAAGATTCTGCAATCTACTCAACGAAACAGATAAAAGTCGTATGCAAGAAACAAAACTGGGGCTATGCAACAGTAATACCAGAGGAAGTTTCATCTGAGTACCTTCAAAGTAACTGGGGCTCTGCAACGGCTTCCGTTTCTCTTGCTTCCTCCATATATCCTACGGAATGCACCAACTCCAAGACCACCTCTCAAGTAGACTTTTCTAGCCATGGAAGCTAACAAATCAAATGCATCATCTCTCATAAGAATCTATGTATACTACAAAGCCTTAAAGTTTCCACATATATAAAAGATTTTGACTGAGAGTTTGTTAACATACCAGCTCTGATGTAGTACCAGTCAGAATCATATGGGGCAAGCTCTTTCAATTTACCAGTCTTGACAATATCAGTCCATGGAGGTAGCTCAATCTACATGAAAAGAATTGCTTATACTAAACGAATTTCGAATCAAAATCAATAATTGAGAGTAACCCTTTAGACGATACTAAACGAATTTTGAATCAGAATCAGAATCAATACTAAACGATACTAAACGAATTTCGAATCAGAATCAATAATACCTTGTCGGAGCGCTTGAGGTGACCGGCGTAAGCCTTGACGAACTCGTGCGGTGAGACATCCTTCACCGTTCTTCCCATCGCCATTTTGGTTCTCCTTCTGCTATGGCGCCGTCGGCGAGAATTTGATTGGAATTAAGAAGATGGATTCAATTAGAGTTTTGAGAAGTACGAGCAGAGCACCGAGGAGATACACAGCCATGGATTCCTCTGAGGATCTTTCCCTTCTTCTGTTCGTTGCTATGACCGATTCTTCTCTTCGCTCGATCATTTTCCTCTCTCTGTGGAGCGATCTTCACTTTATTGCTCTGCACCCTTCTTCTCTTCGGTCCAGTAACAAGCCGACAACTGTCCAGTTGAAACCGTATCAAGAGGCTCACCCCAATGATACAGCTCATCTCTCATTTAACCCATTTCTAATATTGATAATATTATTTTCTCAACTGATACTCAACAAGTTTCATTAATAAACATGCTCTAAGAGCTGATACTCATATAGTATCATTAGGATTTTTTAGTATTATTTATAATATTTGTTTATTGTTTGAAATTTTTTATGATACTTTTGCTGAAACCGGTTTAAGTATCATAAAAAAAATTTGTAAAATCAAAAATTAATATATTAAAACATAGGATTAGAAAAGGTAATATTATAATAAAAAAAACATAGAATATACTTAAGCAAAATAAAACATAAAATTCAAAAAAACTGAAAAATATGATGATAATAATAATTTAGTCGCTTGTAGTCAATTACCTTGGCCCCATTTTTGCCAAATATGTTCAATCAAATCTTCTTTCAATTGTCGATGTGTTTGTTCATGACGTATTTGAGCTCGATTGGCCATCAAATTGTTCACATTTGTAGCTGTCTCTGTAGAAAAAGAGTTGTCAACTTGAGAAGTCCCGCTTCCTTCGCCTTCTACGAAATCAGATAAATCAAACTGAGTATCTTCGTCTCGTTCATCTTCTACAATCATATTGTGCAATATGATACATGCTCTCATTATCTTGCCCATTGGCTCTTTATCCCTTTGTTGGAAATATGGAAATTGAGAAAGACTTTGAACAATACGAAGGAACAACGGCTTCGTCATACAAAATCGTCGTCGGAACATGCGATCATGGTAAACGGGGTCATCCGAAAAGTAATCGTTCCATAATCGAATATTTCCTTCTTCGTGATCTCTCTCTATATTAGCAGCCTTTTTTTTCTTTTTTTCCCCGGTACACGTCTACTAAAATTCTCTAAACCATCTTCAAAACATGTTTCAAACCTCTCCTCCAAAGTGTCATCATCATTAGAATGTGATGCATTATTATTTAAGAAGCAAAACGTACAAGAAATAAAAAGAAATTTTGGTTAGAGAAGGAAAATGATTTGAAAGAGATTTTGGTTTTGAGAAAGAAAATAATTTAAAAGAGAATTGGGTTTTGAGAAGAAAAACAATTCAAAAGAGAATTGAGTTTGAGAAGTAAAACAATTAAAAGAGAATTGTTTTGAGAAGTTAAACAATTAAAAGAGAATTGAGTTTGAGAAATAAAAGAATTAAAAGAGTTTTGTGGTTTGTAAATGAAAACAAAGACTTGGTTAGAGAATAATTGTAATGAAAAATAGGAGAAGAGGAAGAATTGTTTCGAATGGATTTCAATATGAGAAGACAAAGACATTTATATAAGAGAATTGTACCAATAATACATTGTCGACAATACATTGTGCTACTAAAACAAAACAACAAGTGGTTTCTCCACAATACAAAGTCACACAACCCTACATTCAAGCAACAGATACTCTCAATCATTTCCTTGCCGACATCACTAGCTTCCAAGAGGAGGTCCTGCACATAACAAAGCAAAGAATATCAAATAATAATACATGTTAAGTTAACAAAACAACTTAACTGAGAGGAGAAAAAGTTTAAGTTGGAAGCCATTTTGTGTTTTAGAAGAGTTTAAGTGGTTTGTTTAGTTCTCATAGAGTCATTATAAAGGAAAAGCCTCAATAAATAACAAACACAGTACTAATTCAAGTGACTGAGACACTAGCCATCAACATAACTTTAATTTAGATAGCTAATGTCTCATCACCATTTTATTGAACTTTAAGTTTAAGTTCAGTTGCATTTAATTTTTTTTCTGTTTAAATTCACTCCATCTCATCACCAACACTACAAATACATTAAACTTCAGAGAAACTATTGTTACAGAGATGACAATAAATTCACTATCTACTTCTTCTGTATTCATTGATTCATTTAAAGACAACTGCATTCTCAACCACATATATCTAATCTCTATTAAATTAAAGTGGTCAGTTTCTATTTAATTCAATTGTTCTTAATCTCAATTCAATTCAATTTTACACACACAGAAATTAACAATTACAGCAATTTTGGAGTGTACCTTTCACCTACGCATCTTCTCCACAGCAATTGCACCATGAAGACATTCAGTAGTATCTTCACTTTCCTGCAAATATCAACAGACACATGGATGATGTCAATGACTGATATAAAGAAAATACAAAGTTGTTTGAAAAGAATTTTAAGACTATCAAATCAAATATGTTAAGCTAACCTCATCTGAATCTTCATCAGATGAATCTGAACTGCTTGCAGCCTTGGTAGCAGCAGCCTTGGTAGCAGCAGCCTTCTATTTAAATTAAACAAATACAACTAGTTTCAGTACTAGTAAAACACAGTTCATAAGTGAAATAAGTGATCAACAAACAGAAAACTTAAGATACTACAAGTACGAGATAAAATTTATCACCTCATCCTCATAATCATCATCTGAGTCCTCATCAGAGGATGAATCATCTTCAGACGAACTCTCAGACCTTGGCCTTTTTAGCAGCAGCCGCAGCATGCTTCTTGGTTGCAGCCTTCTTGGCTGGAACTTTCTTAGCCTGTCAGATGTATTAAAGCTGATTAGAAATAACTCAATTCACATGCTCAAACCAACAAAAATAAATTAAGACAGTAAAAGTTATACCTTCTCATCTTCCTCAGATTCAGAATCTGATGAATCAGAGCTCTCAACCTTCTTAGTCACCTTCTTCACAGCTTTTTACTTTTGTACAACAGCAATCACGTCTTCCTTCTGCTTCTTAAAACTCACTTTAGTATCAACATCATCTTCAGGCTCTCTCTTACCTAAAGAGAAGCAGCAAACAAAGTTTTTATCAATAAAACGTTCAATCTCATCATTAAAGGTTCTGAATTCATGATTGAAATATACTACAAAGATAGACAAACAACACCAATCGAATTCTAAGACCTATATTCCCAAACCAATCTTACGGGTTCATGAGACAAACAAATTACACAAATAATTCTATCAGATATATCAGAAGGAGAAACATAGATATAAAAATGCAAACTTTCAAGACCAAACTCGTTATGTAACAGAGAAAGACAGAGACCAAAGCATTTAAGGTAAAAGGGAACCAAAGTTCATACCTTTCAAAGGCTTATTAGTGGCCTTAACAGCAGGAGGAGCGGAGGAGAGGAGAGAAGCACAAATCAAAGCTCGTTAGGATCGGCGGAGGTGAGGAGAAATCAAAAATCGCCCGAGGAAATGTGAAATAGAATCGAGGAGATGAAGCCGGAGAAGAAACGGAGAGATGAAATAGAATCGAAGAGATAAAGCCGGAGAAGAAACGGAGGGAGCGGAGGCAGGAGATCGGCGGAGGAGAAGAAATCGTTTTCTCCATCGCGTTTCTAGGGTTAGCGAGGAAAGAAGAATGAGATTTTTTTATTTTTTTTTCCTGTTTTTAGAAGAAAAAACGCTTTTACGGAACCAATAAGAAGCCGCTAAGTCAACGATACTGCGTATTATAAGTCTCACCCCAATAATACGAATCAAGCCCAAAAATTATGTCTGATCTAATAAAAAATTATATTTGGGCTTTTGATACTCTAATTGTTTCACCTATGTCCATGGTGTAAGGCAGTTAACTTTCGAGTATTTCACCATTTTGTAACGGCCATTTTCTACGATATCAAACCAAATATAGTACGTAATATAATCGTGAGGCTGACGAAAAGAAAAAGAAGAGGAAAGCTTTGATTATTAACAGATGGACGACTTATAAATATTGATGTTAAATTTTAGTATGTTTTAATAATCGTATTGGCTATTTGAAATGCAAAAAAAAATCTAAAAATCTGTAAATTTTAGTAAAAATAGTAAAAAAAAAAGAGAAGGTATAGTTCCATCTTCTATTACCAACGAGAGTAAAAAAAAACAAAATAAATCTCTTCATTTTTTGTTCAATGACCGGTTATATTACACCATGCCGAGGCAAGGCAACCCAAAGCTTTATTAACTGAAATCCTAATTGGATTACACCTATAAATTTTTCATAACATTTCCAAAACCATCAGTTCTATTTCGAATCAGATTTCTTATAAAGTTTGTCTTAATATTTTAAGACATGTTGATCAAATATTGGTACAATTTATAGGTGGGTTCCGTTATGCCAACATTAAAGATTCACATATTCCTCTTATTGATAGAGAGTCCTAATTGATAATATTAAATATACTGATAAAGAAAAATGAACTTTTGCAAAGGAATCACCTTAACTATAAAGAAATAATTCAATATTTGATTAGAACAGATTGGCTCTTCAAGTTCCATAGGAGACATTTGGGCGTGACCGCAACGTTTACCCACTTGCCTCTTTACTTAATTTATTTTATTTGTTCACAATAGATCGATACACCTAAAATACCTGATTCGGTGCATTTTTCTGTATAAGATATAATCAACTTTATATTTTCCTTGGTATGTTATCATACATATATCAATCTTGTTCCACGCATTGCATTGTTTTCCTACCATTACTTCCATTCCTGGCAGATTCACACATTTTTATTCTATAAATCTTGTTCATATAATGATGACTTTTTACTAAAAAAGAGAAGGCTGTGAATGAAGACGTCACTTCGGGAATTCGAAGAAAGATGTATTAATGAGACATGACGCACACACTCTTTGCTTTTGCCCTATTTGTGGAATATTCTCGAATGCTATCTTATTAAAAGTGGTTTGCCACTAAGAGTGGCTATTGTCACTCTTATTTTTCATTCATATTTTTGGCTAAATACTCATGTCTCGAAATCAGTCGTCTGAGAGTTTTGTATTAGTGTGGATCATTCTTGTATGTTGGATCTTAAAACAAGAGTGCATTTAAATCAAAATGTTAAGACGATATTACTTTTGAAATGGGATTTAAATTTAAAATGGAAGGAATAACATTTTTATTGTTTGTCCCTACTTATATTTGGTAATTAAATTTGAGTTTACTTAAAAAGAAAAAAAATGGCATAAGATCTGAATCCCACTTATCCACTTAATAGATGTAAAGTTGTGATACTTTTTTTTTTAGATGAATTTCAATCTTATATAAAAGTAAATAGAGTTTTGCTAGGTAGCAGCTATTGGGTATTTTGTTCTTAGACTGTAATTAGACTCATAACATGCTAGTTTGATTAATTAATCGAAGTAGCTTTACTTACTTTGTAAACTGCTCACTATATCTTATATGTAACGTTCTAGGAATAAAAGAGAAAGAGTGTAAAGAAGAAAGTAAGAAAGTTGAGAATGTCTTTGCGACATTGTCCCAAGACAAATGGGAACTTCTCTTTCCTTTTGATTCCGTTGACTACATTTTTTTTTTATCTTCTTCGTTTATATATTTTTTTCCTTCTAGTAGTATAGGGGATAATAAGCCGAATATTTTCAAAATAAAATTATTTTAGTGATATCCAGCTTTTTTTTTTTACGGCGGCAAATGTGTTAAGTTCCTGTCTTTGACATAATGTTCTGTTCAACATCCGGCTTTTTTTTTTCTTTTTTCTTTTAGAAGTAATTTCAGTTGAATCAAAATATCAATTATCCAGAAGAAATTTAGTTAAAAGTCCCGTGGATTTAGGCCATTTCCTGACCCCAAGGAAAAATAAAAAACAGAGTGGTCTTCAATACTTTTGAACAGACAGAAAAGAGATTCAATAATTTTGAAATGAAAATACTCAGGAAAAAACATTGAAATATAAACTATTCTGAACAGATTTGGGTTTCGAAATATTGTTTAAATATATATTTCCTAATGATGATGTACAAACTATAAAAAATAAATTAGGAGATTAAAAATAAAATTTCATAATTGCTCTAAAATATTGATTTTTTTAGGTAACACGTTCCACAAACTATAAATCACAATACGAAATGTGCACCCACAATTCGGCCATTAAAATAAGGAAAACCCGTTTGCCATCTTCTGACTTATTTTACTCTCTTCTTTTGCCTGCGGACCGACTTTACTTTTAATTTTCGATTTCAATTTGTATAATACTTGGATGATAACATACAAAATTTATTGATTAAAAAACAATTCAGCAAATAAGCAAACAAAATAGATATATACTTCCGTTATTGTGGAGACGAGAGAGTAAGATATTTATATACTTATGTTGAATTAAATTTTATTAAAATATATGCGTTTCATGATAAACTGAAACAACTATAAATTATAAAATAATATTATCCACTTAAATCGGTGCACATGGTATTAAGAAACCGACCTAGCCAACCTTCTCTATAAACCACCAAACCCATTAGATATCGATTATTATGATTAGCCCACAATTTAATAAAACTAATTTTCTTTAAAATAATTAAAGAAAATGGAACGATCCTTATCCGAAACCGCAGGCCAAAGCAATATAAATAGCTTCTATGTTGAATATGTTTTTCTAGCATATTACTGAAGATAAACAGATAAGAGAAATATCAAGTGATTCATTCAATGGCGGACATAGCATTATTACTAGCGGAAGAATATGAGCGGAGGGTGAAGCTAACGGCGGAGAAAGGGTCTACTTCGGCGGAGGTTGGCTGGTGGAATGGTTTTCCGGCAAAAATGACGATGTTTGGGATTGATGAAAAGAAGATTAAGAGTTTAATAAGGAAATATGAAGCTAAATCTCAGTTTGGTCTCGCTGTCTCCAATGGCTTTTTCTCTGCTTAACTATGTTTCTTCTGTTTGCTAATTTTTTTGAGATATAAGATTAGTTCATCTGTAAATTAGTAAATTAATCAAATTTGATTTTCTGGTTGTCAATACTCAGAAGTGATTCTTATCAAAAAAAAAAAAAACAAATGATTCCCTAAGAGAGAATTAATAAAATGCGACTATATAGAATATAGATGGAGAAATTCATGGGAAGGAACTAGCCCTGCGGATATAATCCGAACCGGACAGAACCGATTTTTTTCAGTTTTTTGGTTCAAAATCAGTTCAATTCGGAGGGAATTTGAAAATCGATCGGTTTACAATTCAGTTCGGTTATGTGAGTCTAACCGATCATTTTTTTTTTGCATAACTGGATTATACCACAATTAGATTGATTTTATCAAATTTAAACCAGTTTTTATCAATAACCGAACCGAACCGAAAATAACCGAACAAAACCAAAAAAAATGGATTTAAAAAAAATCAGTTTTTAATTTGAAAACCGAAAATAACCGATAACCAAATCAAACCGAAGTGATTATTCATTCGGTTAGTTTCAGTGGTATTGTTGGTTAACCAAAATAACCGAACAAACCGGTTTGGTTTGGTTTCGGTTAACCGAACTCGCATGCCTAGAAGGAACTCAAAAATTTAGAAAGTTGTGGTGCAAAATCGTGAAATTTAGCAGGTCTTGGACACGTATCGAAAGATTTAGAAACTTGGGGGGTGGGGAATGATTGTAAAAATTTGAAATATGTGTCATAAAATCGTAAATATTACAAAGTTATGGGGCAATAATGGAAAATTTATAAACTTGTGGGAAGAGTCGTTAAATGTACAAAGTTTGTGGTGGGTGGGGGGTGGGGGGAGTGAGTTGGAACATTTACAAAGTCTTATCCAATGTTTTAGTTTATCTCTAAAGTGAGATCATTTTTCTAATAACTCGTTGGGAAAATGGGAGTATTAACATGAACACTCACTAAAGACTTATTATTTCTTTGGAAACAAGAAAATGATATCTTCTTATAAAAAATAAAAAAATGATATATGTATATACAAATGTTGAATTACATTTGACTAAAATTCATGACTTCTATAATAAACTAAATTTAAAAGGGTGAAAAAGCCTTAAACCATTTTAGAACTATCTAAATCATACATCATTTATAAAAAAAAATGGTTGATTTATTTATTTGATTAAAATTGTAACTTTAACTACCCATCTTTCTAAAAAAAGTGTGCTATTTGTGTCCACGGTGTTAGTTAGGGCTGGGCACTGAAACTCGTTACCCATCTTCGATCCGCTACTCGATCCGTACTCGTCTCTAAAAAATGGATACCCGTACCTTGCAAGTCGGATAAAAGGTATCATATTTTTTTTACATGCGGGTAAGGGTCGGGTATAGGGTATCAATTTTTTTTTAATACCCGTCTCATTACCCGACCCGTTACTTGATTTATTACCCGACCCGTAAAATCTGATTCATTAATATTTTATAATATTACCAATTAGTAGTTAATAATAATATTGGTGATATTTATTAAATGTACAATTTATTTTCCAATGAATTACAAGCTTTGAAATTTGTAATTTTATATTTTTTGGAACTTTATGTTGCATACATATATTATGAATTTTTCCTCGTTTGTAACCAAATGTTTATGTTTTTAGAATATTAAATTATTATGCAGGTAAAAGTAACAAGTCTATTAAATGTGTAATAATGCAGGTAAGGATAACGGATCGGGTATTTAGCGGGTGTGCCAATTTTTACCAAGTACCTGTTATTTAAGGGTCGGGTAAGGGTAATTTATTTCATTATCCGTAAGGATCGGATCGGATAAAGGATCTCCCAAAATTCAAAGGTACCCTATCCGTGTCCAGTCCTAGTGTTAGTGTTACTACTACTTACTACTTGTCAGCATTCTCGTTTAACATTCGTTAGTGATGGCTTACGTGGCACTTATAGAAGTAATCAACAATTCGCACGAAAGAATATTCTGGAACTGGACAATTATGAAAACTGGGTGTCTAAAGTATTACTTGAACTAAGAAAACTAGAGGACTTTTAAAAAAATATATATATATATATATATTAAATATGTATATATATATATATATATTTGTGTCTGGTATGTCATGCGAATACCACTAACACGTAGACGTTGTTTCTACTTTCTATCAAACTAGTAACAACATCGTAAAAGAAAAGAAAAAACACCTTTAAAAATAGAAATAATTAATTAGAAACCATTTTCTCTGAAATAAAAGAAGTAATATAATATTATGCACTTAATTAATCAGTGCACATGGTATCAAGAAACCAACGTAGCCAACCTTCTGTAGAGGACCACCAAAACCAATAGAATCGATTGTTTCGAAAACCGCACGCTGAAGCAATATAAATAGCTTATGTGTTGAATATGTGTTTTATGCATAGAAATTGGAGATAAAACTGATATAGGAAGCAAAGATCGAGTAATGGATTCATCAGCGGACATAGCAGTATTTGTGGCGGAGGAATATGAGGGGAAGGTGAAGCGACCGGCAGAGAAAGCTTCGAATTCAGCGGAGGTAGGGTGGTGGGACAAATTTCCGGCGAAAAGAATGATGTCTGGGATTGAGGAGAAGAAGATTGAAAGTTTGTTGAGGATTTTCGAAGCTAAATCTCAGTTTGCTATGGCTATTTCTAATGGCTTTTTTTCTGCTTAACTATATACGTATGTTCTTTCTACTAAGTTATATAAGTTGACCGAGTCGTGATGCAAATATATATGGTTGGTTTAGCCATGTTTTCAACTAATCCTTGATGTTACTTCCACTAGTGGGCGTGTGGCTTTAAGTTTGGGTTCTACAAGCTTCAATTCTTGGGGTTTTTATAATCTTTCTTACAGTTTCATGTTCTTTGTAAAAGCTTCTTCTCTCTTTTGTTTCTTTGGCAAAATGAAGAATTTCTTCTTGTATTTCTGCTGATATATGTAAAGATAAATCGATATCTAAACTAGCAAGTTTTCCAAATCTGATTTCCTAATTGTTAATGTTGGGAAGAGATATCTAAATTCTAAGAAGAATTAAAACATAATTTCAATCAAAGTTCTAAAAAGGAGTTGTAGAGATTTAAAACATAAGGGACCACCATAGATTCACAAAAGAGGACCATAGTTTTTCCACAAGAAGGGACCAAATGTTTTGAGAAAAGGGACCATATATAGTTCTAGTTGGGTCTTGATTAAGAGATTATTAGAGTAAGTTAGAGGGAAGAAGGTGGTATAAGGCTGGAATGCAACCTCAAATGGTCCATCCCTTGGCGGTTCAAATTCACGCCAAAGTCCTCAAATGTCATGACGTAGATGGAGTTAGGCTTGAGACCAGGGTACGAGCTGGCCTTGACACAGAAAGGCTGACCTTTTGAAAGGAAAATGCATACTTCTCCAATGTCAACTGTGAAGGACATGTATCTTATTCCCTCCTCCGTCGTCTCCTCTTCTCTAAACACCATGGATATCTGTTCTTCCTTCTCCACAGAGGAGATATCAGTGTACCTGAAACACACCACATATGAAGACAACTGTGAGATCAAATCGATGACTAAAACATAGAGTAATGTTTGATAATTACCATTTGATGAGGAAACGTTCTCCTGAGGATGACTCCACAAAGTGTTCTGCCCTGGAACATGAATCAAACATGGCCCAAACGTCATGTGGCAACTCGGGTTGGTTACGAAACTCCAACTCATGGAACTTAGGGCTGTCTCCTTCCTTGAAATTGAAATTCCATGAGCACAAGTACTTGCCTCCAGGAGTAGGCAAGTAAAAGCATTGATCCCTTTTCGAATAAATCATATTTGAGTTGTCTAAGCAGCTAAAAGGAAGCTTAACGTTGGTCCACGGCAAGTCAAGACTAGGCTTGCAGAGACTAATCTGGCTACCCAAGAACTTGATTGCAACTACACAGTCTTCTTCACTAGGAGAATTTGAGGACATTGCAACATTTCTCACGACTTGGGTTTGATTATAAGGCAGAGCAGTAAGTGGAGGCAGAGGAATCATCGTGGATAGATTCAAATACTCGCTCAACAACAAAGAACCATCACTCTCTGCACAGAAAATCACCCATCTACCTGAGATTCCGATTAGATTCACATCAATGAGCTCTTTAGGAACGATTTGGTCCGGGATAGTGACGAAATCTTCCTTGGCCGGATCGAACAAAAGCACGTCGTGAACACAACTTCCATCAGTCAATTGTTTCTTAAATCGATGAGTAGAGGAGCCATTTTTGTGGGATACTCTTTGTGTGTACTGTCTGTGAGTGTGTGTGTTCGTCTCCCATTTCTCCGATTATATATAGGGAGAGCCAATTAGGGTTTATAAATGAAGTCAAAACAATAAATAAAATGTCAAATTTTGATTCTTTATATATTTAATTCGCTTCTTGAATATTAATGTTTCATGATATGATTAGTACTTCAATGGCTCTCTGTAAGCGTCACCTACTTAATTTCGCCTGAAAGTTTTTTTTATTGATAATCTCTTATGTTTTCTTTGCTTAATTACTTTTTTGGGTGTTTTAGTTTCGCTTCACCATATCTATAGACTATCGTATTCATTGGATTTCACCAAGATTAATTATCTTTTAGTGTTCCTTCTGATTAATCTCGTTGTGTGGCAGAGGGGATTGATTCTGGAAATTGTGGGGGAATGATCGGATGCATTAATTAATCTCTAAAAGTTTAGTAAGATATATAAAACTTGGGGAATACTTAAAAAAAAGTAGGAAATTGTGCGTGTGTGAAGAAGGGGGGGGATTAAGTACAAGCTTATAAACTCGTGGGAAACAATCGTTAAATATCGAGACTTGTGGGAAATAAATTGTTAAATGTGGAAACTTCCGGCGAAAACGACGTCGTAGTAATACAAAATCGTTAGCAGTTTCTCTATTTTGGTTTGTTTCATCTTGGACATAGTGATGTCAGAAACTCGAGCGGTTAAGCCTAATCGGATGCATTAATTATAAATTTTTTTGGTAAGATTCAAAAATAAGCTTCCATTGTTGATTGATTCAATCCGAGAGCTTCGACGATTTGGCTCTGAAATCATGGAATGCGGCGACGAGAGTCCGGTGGTTCTGATAACTGGATGCTCACAGGGAGGGATCGGTCACGCGTTGGCGCGTGAGTTCACTGATAAAGGTTGTCGAGTGGTGGCGACGAGTCGATCACGGAGTACGATGACGGATCTGGAGCAGGATCCGAGGTTATTCGTCAAGGAGCTCGATGTGCAATCGGAGCAGAACGTGAGTAAAGTTTTATCGGAGGTTATTGATAAGTTTGGAAGGATCGATGTTCTTGTTAACAACGCCGGTGTTCAATGCGTCGGACCTCTTGCGGAGATTCCAATTTCCGCCATGGAAAACACCTTCAACACCAATGTTTTTGGTAATTTGGATTTTTTTTTTTTGAATTTTTCAATGGTGAAATGATTGCTTGGTACTTGGTGAAAAAGTAGCAGCTATAGAATTGAATACAGTTCCTGTTTGATTTCTGGTTTGTTGGCTTGTTATGGAGCTTGAACACTTGCTCATGTGTGGCTTTTCGACTTGGTACAGTGTGTTAGTGAGTTAGGAGTAAGTTTTGAAGAAGTGAACTTTATCAATGCAGGTTCCATGAGGATGACTCAAGCCGTTGTACCTCACATGGTGTCTAAGAAAAAAGGAAAGATTGTGAACGTTGGAAGTATCACTGTTATGGCACCAGGTCCATGGGCTGGGGTCTATACAGCTACCAAAGCTGCTATTCATGCTCTTACTGATACACTGAGGTTCAATTTTTAGCTTTTTTCATCGCATTTTCCATTCCTTTTCTAAAGACGTTGATGGCAAGAACTGTTGTGATTAAACTTGAGTATCATATCTGAGGACTAAAATCTGATATTGGGTTAGGTCAATGGTTCTTAATGTTCATGAGAAAAGCAGTTGTTTATATTTTCAATTGTTTTTAATGGGTTCCTGCTACACGCAGGTTGGAGCTCGGGCCCTTTGGGATTGATGTCATCAATGTTGTCCCAGGAGGAATACGAACAAACATAGCAAACTCAGCTGTAGCAACCTTCAACAAAATGCCTGAGCTGAAACTATACAAGCCTTACGAAGAAGCTATCAGAGAGAGGGCGTTTATATCTCAGAGGATGAAGCCAACTCCTGCAGAAACATTCGCCAAAGACACTGTAGCTGCAGTGCTGAAGAAGAACCCACCCGCTTGGTTCTCTTCAGGCAGGTACTCTACCCTCATGGCAATCATGTACCATATGCCCCTTTGGTTCAAAGATTTCGTCCAGAAGAAGGCTTTAATGAAAAAAGGCTAATCAGGTTCGGGTGGGTTTAAGAGAGTGCAGTGCAATATGAAAAGTTGAACACAAATGTAAACGATTATTCAAATTAATTTAATCTTTTGTCCTCATGTTTGAGTAGGTTTGATTCTGATGTGTCAAAGGTAATACAAATTAAGAAATGTCAAAGGTATTAAATTAAGGAGGCTTGACATTTAACAGGAGAGAATTATTACATTGTGCTGCAAAAGCTTGTGGTACAAATATCTGCAAGGGCAAAAGGTGAGGATTCGACAACCAGAGGAACAATAGTTCTACTTTGATTTGACCCAACAAAGTAACAACAATAACACATTTCAGCAGATAAAAAAAAGGGTCAGAACTATCTAAAAGCTATTAACTAACATCATTTCTAATTTTAAGAATGGTGTGGAGCTCCATAATACATTATTCCCGGTTGCTGGAAACTTGGACCTTGTTGAGATTGTTGAGCTGAGTTCGACTGGGGAATTTGAGGCTGTTGATTACCTATCAAATGTGGTGGTGGTGGTGGCGGTGGATGTCCAGGTGGCATTAATGGAATGTTACCAAAGCTGTACGGGTTGTTCATTACCGGCGCTTTTAGGAACTGTGGTGGTTGTGCTGGATTAGGGATTACATGGTACTGCTGACCTTGCGTGGTGGGTGTCTGGTTCTGCGAGTTGCTGTAAGAAGGGGGAAAAGGAGTAGCGTCTAAGACAGGAACTGTGTTCTCTGATTTGGATAGACCAGCAGTCTGTGTTGCTTCAGCTGCAAATGAAGATAGAACAGATTGCATGATCATATGCGACGAGGTAGATGCTGTAAGCATCGCAGCAATAGATGCAGGCGTCATTTTTGATGCTTGACCAGATTTAGCAGTGTTGTTTGTCTCAGTTATTGTGGTGGCAGAGACTGCGCCCGGGGCAGCGGTTGTTGGTTTTGATGTGTAATCCTCATCATTAAGACGTTTCTGCATGTTTTGGGCTTCCTCTGTTTGTTCTTGTGCTACCTATAATAACAAAATGGTGCACGAGCTTAGTTCAAGGGTAAGTTACAAACGAGGTTAGAGATACAGTGGGGAATCAAACACATACCTGAATCTGAGCTTTAAGATTCTCCAGTTCGGATTCCTGTCACAAGTAAGCAAAAGTATGAGAGATAATAGATAGACAAATAGTGAACTTGCAAACTGCAGAAAGCATTATTACCTGCTCGCGTAATGCGTCTTTAAGCTGGTTTACAAGGGATGTTCTACTTCCTTGAACAGATTTAAGTTTCTCAATACATTGTCTCAAAAGGTATTCTTCCTCTTCCAATTCCTTCGCCAATGATTTTCTCCTCGGGTTGGCTTTTTCTGGAGAAATATAAAATATGATTTCGCTGGATTAGAGAAAAAACTGAGGAATGTGTTGATAATCCTGATGATTAGTAAAACAGATTGTTACCAGTAGAGCAGGCTTCTTCAACACCTTTCTCCATTTTCCTGATACGTTTAACTGCAGACTTACATTTATTCATCTCAGCTTCTTCATTTGAGTTCTCTGCAACAACCAAATGATAGGCTGATGCTATCTTCTCAGCCACACCTCCACCTAATGATAATTTCTGTTTGCAGAGGCAAAAATACAACCAAACAGACAACTCTAATGAAATTTGACTGATATCAATAGAAGTGAAAAGGAAATTTTGGTGTTTAATGGTTTACCGTTCTGGACGATTTAGAATCCCGTTTTGAAGATCTGGAACCACGAGGCCGCTTTTTGCTGACCTCAAGTGGCAGAGGAACATCTTCTCCAAGCATTACATCTTTAAGACCCTTGGAACGGGATCCAAACACTCTTCTTTCTTCCCATATCTTGACCTACAAATCATGTAAACCAAATATCTCACTTAGCAAATAAGTTCTTTATTCATGATTCAACTTTTCTGTATAGCATCTCAAGAACCTTAAAGCTCTTCATCCCTAACATCAACCACTACACTACCCCAAAACAAAACATGAGATTGAGGACTAGCCAGACATTAACCATAAGTAACTAACCTAACCGCGGAGAACAATAATCAAATGACAAGAACAAAAGCTCCAATGAAGAAGAATGAAGGAAAGAGAAATACCAAACGTGAGACACTGCCTTTGTCACGATCATCTCCTTGAGAAACAATGTCTTTGACAGCCTTAGGAAGAACATTCCAGAACTCTTGCACAAACTCAGTACCCTGACGCTTACTGTTCTGAAGAATATCATTAGCCAAATACAAAAGTGGAACTTTCTGAGCCATCTCTGTACTGTGAAACTGTTTCTCCCATGTCGTAACGATTAATCCAGCTTTGACTCGATTGAATATACACCAATGTGATAGAGCTTCATTCCACAAGAGTCAAGAAACCAAACATCGGCAAGTGAAAAAAATGAGCAAAATTTTGCAAGATCTAAGTTTAAAGGTAAAAAAACTTATATATATGCAAATGAACAAGAGAAATAAAAAAAGGATACTTTCGATGGACTGTTGAGTGCTATTGAGTTTAGCGAGCTTATCAATAAGGATCTGTTCACTGAACACACTACTCATCCCACCTAAACTCTGAAGAATATCTCACAAATATTCTGGAGAAGGGAGAAAAGAAGCTTAAATCCCACTAGTGTTTTACGAATTTGAGGTAGAAGCAGCCGGATTTGCTTACAGCTGGTGAGCTAGACGACGGAAGAATGCGGCGGAAGGTGAAACGGAGAACCCTAGAACAGAGAATGAGTAAAGAGTGACCAAAACGACGACGTTTGACGCCGAAATCGATCCTTAGATTTGAGGAGCTAAAATCGCAGAGAAGAAAGGAAAGTTGTTTTTTTTTTCTTTCAGATACTAAAGATGGGCTTTCTCTTTCAGGTCCTCCAAGTTTTCCTTCACTTCAATTTATTTTCATTTTGTTTGACCTAAAAAGTTGTAATCTTTTACATTGAAAAAAAAAAAAAAAAACGGGAAATAGATATTTTTATTAATAAAAATAAACATGCTACACGGTATTTATTTATACACCAGAAAAATCCGGTGAAAGCACACTGCTTCAAGCCAAAGATGGGAACTTTTTTTAAAACAAAGAATGTTTTCCCCATGTGATGTTTCAACAAGATTCTACAATGTTTCACTCGCTGTTGTCATCATCTTCCTCACTGTCTTCCAAATTGATATGGTTCATGTTCCTCTCTAAAGGAGGGAGACCATCTTCATCATCATCATCTGATTCACCACCAGATTCACCATCTTTCCTAACATCTACTCACACCAAAAAATGAAAGCAAGATGTCATTCATGGTGAAATGTATCATATGATGGAATGAGATAGTGACAGAGAGATTTTTTAAAAATGTTACTTACGTTCTTTGAGTGGAGGTGGCTGTTTTGGGACTTGAGTTTGCTGAGAAAGCCAAGAGTTTTGAACTGAGATGATCTCAGCACTATTCTGGCATTTCGAGTACTCCTTTAGAATATCCCTGCGATATAGTGAAACCTCGTTAAATACTCCAATTGTATTCACCAATCAAAAAAAATAAAATGATGTCAAGATGTTGCTTCTTCAGTTTTGCTACTTGTTGAGTGATAAAAAGGCATGACCCCATTTGAATTTTCCTAGCAAAAGATTTGCAGTTTCTTCCTCCCCACTGATTGGATAACAAATAGAGCAAAACATATCAGAAAACCTGATATAATATATGACCAATGGATGAGGTGGGTTTTAGGAGAAGAAATTATGGACTAACCATAGTATTAAAGCTGCAGATAAAGCCTCCACACAAGACAGCTCACATGGCCTTCCATAATTTACTGGATTAGCTGCTACTAACCATGGCACTGCAACCATAAAGAAAGATGAAACATTTACTAGAGATATGACTAAATCCTCAAAATATTTAACAAAGGTGTTTGATTGTAAATTCTTACATAGACGAGGAGCAGTACAACGCAGCTTTGCAAATGGGACATCGGTTAGACGTGCCCAAGAACAATCAACAACAGCTAATCCTTTCCTTTGAATCAGACTATAGTCTTCCCTTGATACACATTGTCTACCAACTGGACTGCCAAATCATAAGACACAGATTGCAAATGTGTCATCTAATGTCATTGCAAATGACCCTAATAAGATACAGTAATAACAGTTAAAGATACCTTAAAACAACACCTCCAAAGCCTGTGTTAACTCGTAATTCCTACAAAATCAATCGCATTCGCAGCAGGATTCTCAATAGTATCATTTAGAAAGAAAATGACATATATACTTTATAAACTCATGATACTTACTTTTAACAAGTTAAACCTAGCAAGCTTACGACCTGTGCACCTCTTTGCATCACATTGACCAAAATCCTAAACAAACAAAACACAATAGTTACATCAGTGAGTATTGAAACAATCTGATCTTCGAAATTTTACTGGATTTGGATTAGAACTTTGGGACATATGCATACCCACATTGCCAATTGAACTTTTGGAACTTGTGCTTCCTCCTCAGGTTCTATGAAAAATCACCCAATAAGAGCATTACTTGTATATTCAACATCTAAAGCCATTGAAATATCCCACAACAACAACAACAAAATCCAATTTTTCAGTACCTTGGTCAAGAGGAAGCGATTCATCTTCCCTACAGTTTCAACGAAATCGTAATTACTCATCTACTATAAAAAAATCGAAAACAGAGAAAAATCTTCAATTCGCAAAGATAAGATTATACCTTTCAAGATTATCAGTCCGACTGGTTTGGCCCCGATTCGAATTGCCTCCTTTAGATCGATTGTGTTTCCCGTAACCCATTTTTTCCGGCGATGTTACCGACAAATGAAACGGTTTTTGATCGGCTTAGGGTTTTATATGTAAATTAGGGTTTCTAAAGGTAGCCGACAACAAACCAAGTACAATACCGGACCGATGTTAAACCGTACTCCATTAGTTTATTTATAATAAACCGTAATCTTTCGAACCAAAGGCACACCGCTCAGGGTAGTTACGTCATTTTACGTCCTGTAAATTCCACCACCCGGACCACTGACTGAGTGAGTACACGTGCAGTAACGGGCACACCGCTCAGGGCAATTATCTTATTTAAAAAAACCCTTATTTTTTCCTTGTTAACCGTAATTATTGTTGGTTAAGACAAAACCGTAATTAAATGGGACAAATGATTGAGCACACGTGTAAAGTACTTGGCTTAGGGTATTTACGTCATTTTAAAACCACACTTTCTTCCCGTTAAGCTTTCTCCTTCTTACTCTCTCACTCTCACAGTTTAGTCATAACTCCGACCAAACATTCACAGTCCAGATAATATTTATCTCTCTTCTATCGATACACTTGGATTGAAAAATCCAATTTCACTAGATTCTTCGCTTTAATTTAACGGTGCTAGGTAATCTGAAACTTGTTTTTGTTTCAGCAAAACCCTAGCTCGAAAAATGGCGTTACAATCTGCATTTTTACTCTTCTGTGCTCTGGCTCTAGCCACAGATGAGACTCTAGCTTCTGTCTTCTCCTCAAGGTTGATCCATCGCTTCTCCGATGAAGGCAGAGCGTCGATTAAAACTACGACTTCGTCAGATTCTTTGCCGGAGAAGCGGAGCTTGGAGTATTATCAATTGCTCACGAGAAGTGATTCCAGAAGACAGAGAATGAATCTCGGTGCCAATTTTCAGTCCCTTGTTCCATCAGAAGGAAGCAAAACGATTTCTTCTGGAAATGACTATGGATGGTAGATTTTTTTAATTGCTAACACTAACAAATAAAGTTCCACTTTTTATTTCCCTATCTTATTGAAGTTTCTAAATTTTGTACCTTTAGATTCAATCCCCAAGAATAAGTTGCATTATATATCTTGTCTATCAGTCTTGTGTCTTTGACTAACTCAATCTGCTTGATAAGAAATTGCAACAGTCTCTTCCTTTGGGTTTACTTGATTTTTGGATAAATATTTGTTTAGTCTTTGAATTTCAATCTTGAGAGTCACAAAAAAAAGTTCTTAGTAGTGATTTGTTGCCATAGAATGAATTTTGTGTTTGATGTTTTTTTACTCAGGCTACACTACACATGGATCGACATAGGGACTCCGAGTGTATCGTTTCTTGTGGCTTTAGATTCTGGAAGTGATCTACTCTGGATTCCTTGCAACTGTGTGCAATGCGCTCCTTTAACGTCCACTTACTATAGCAGCCTGGTATGTTATATAAAATGATAAGCATATTGGTTATGTAGTATATAGATAGATATAGTAGATAGTGAAATGATAACCAGTTTTGCGCTTATTTCCAATTGATTGATTGGCAGATGCTTCCTCGTGTTTGGGGGCACATATTCTGCAGGCTACTAAGGATATGAACGAGTATAGTCCATCAAGTTCAAGCACCAGCAAAGTTTTTTTGTGCAGCCATAAGCTTTGTGATTCAGCTCCAGATTGTGTGAGCCCGAGGGAGCAATGCCCTTATACTGTTAACTACATTTCTGGAAACACCTCGAGCTCGGGATTACTTGTTGAAGACATCTTACATCTTACATATAATCCTAAAAATAGACTTATGGACGCTCCCTCCTCTGTCAAGGCTCGAATTGTTATAGGGTGAGTTTAACTTTTACTATTGTATGTGCGATGTTTGTTTGTGTTTCGAGTTAAGTATTGATAAGTAATGTGTTCCTATTGCAGATGTGGTAAGAAGCAAAGTGGGGATTACTTGACTGGTGTTGCTCCTGATGGTTTGATGGGTTTAGGACTTGGAGAAATCTCGGTTCCATGTTTTCTTTCTAAAGCAGGACTCATGCGAAACTCTTTCTCGTTGTGCTTTGATGAAGAAGATTCAGGGAGAATTTACTTTGGTGACATGGGACCGTCAATGCAACAATCAACACAATTCCTTCCGCTCAACAATAAATAGTAATGAATTATCTCTATAGGAGTATTACCATTTTAAGTCATCTCTTACTAATCAGCATTTTGTTTACAGTGTTGTGGGTGTGGAGGCTTGTTGTATTGGCAATTCTTGTCTGAAGCAGACAAATTTCAGAGCTCTTATCGACAGTGGACAATCATTTACATATCTACCAGAAGAAATATACAGAAAAGTTGCAGTTGAGATTGACAGACATGTAAACGCTGCGATTACGAGTGTTGAAGGTGTTGAATGGAAGTATTGCTATGAAACTAGGTACACAACATCTATAAAGCAAAGACATAGAGAAATAATCTCCTTGCTTGGTTTATATATACATTTTCTCTTAATGTTTTTTTGGATTTCCCTCTTTGTTTTTGATGGAAATAGTGTTGAGCCAAAGGTACCAGCAATCAAACTCAAGTTCTCTCACAATAACACATTTGTGATTCACAAACCTTTGATTGTACTCCAACAAAGTCAGGTTAGACCATATATACACACATTTTATGATTCTTACAAGATTTAGATTTTGATGTATTACATTATCATGAATCATTTTTCAGGGGCTTGTCATATTTTGTTTGCCTATCAGTTCTAGTGGACAAGAAGAAGGAAGCATAGGACGTATGTTTTTGCGTTATTCATCTTCTCTCTTTACATTCTCAGATCAATATCTCCATCAATTAGACTCATCTTTTATCTTTTGCAGAGAACTACATGAGAGGGTATCGAATGGTTTTCGATAGAGAGAACATGAAGCTAGGCTGGTCAGCTTCTAAATGTGAGTTTTTGCATTAAACAGAACATTACTACTAGACCTCTCTTTTGGGATCCAAAGCTAAATCAAGTGATACCGGGTTTTTTTGCAGGCGAAGAAGATAAGATAGTCCCGCCTCAGGCTTCACCTGGAAGCACTTCATCGCCAAATCCATTGCCAACAGAGGAGCAACAAAGCAGAAGCCATGCTGTTTCACCAGCAATTGCAGGTAAAACTCCATCCAAATCATCATCATCCTCATCCTCATCATCATGTAGCTTCTCTTCCCTGAGATTATTCAACTCTCTTCTTCTTCTTCTTATTCTGCTACATGAGGTTGTCTTTTATATGTAGAGATAAAGATTGTCTTATCAAAAACAAAACTATTTCGCCTTGCATATATATATAAGAAGTTGATCTTAAAGTCTTGCATATCAATTCTATAATCTTCTTCAACTTGCCTGTTAACACTTTATTTTGGATTCGTCTATTTAGACCAAACTCAAATCAGGCTTACCATTAATATTTAGAAATCATCTAGAAAACAAAATGGAGTTAAAAAACAAAACAAAAATCATCATCTCGGAAGTAAAAGTTGAAATCTTTGTTCTAAATTATTATTATATAACGTCTGCAACTCGAACTGTTGTATTTACACCGACATATAAATTAGAAATTCGCCTGTAAATTTCGGTTTTTGATTGATTATAGATTTTTAAGGATAATCAAAAAGTCCGACTCGGTCCGTAACTATCCGATCGATCTCACGGCGGCTTTTAATCGCTCCGGGAGATATCAAGTATCATGGCCACGGCGTTTCATGAGCTGCTTCTGAGCCTCCAACAATCCTCTGATCACTTCCTCATCTTCCGGTGTCTCTTTTCTCAATATCTCGTAATCCCCAATCGCCAATTCCCAGTTTCCAAGCTGCAACATTAAATTTATATTATAACCCCTCATTTCCATAAATAATTGCAAAGAGGCCCCAAAAAAACCTTTACTTGAATTCATGAACCCATATTAGTTTACTTACCTTGGCGTTACAATCGGCTCTTCTGAGTCGAGCCTTGGTGTAAGCAGGACGGACTGTAAGTGCTGCCGTGGAATCCTCAACGGCTCTATCGAATTTTCCCATTTTGGATAGACAAGCTGCTCGGTTACATAGCAAGACTGAGTTTCTTGAGTCGTGGTCTAACCCTTCACCATAAGCTGCACAAGCTTCTTGAAATCTTCCAGCTTTGAAGAACTCGTTGCCTCGTGATCGTGCAGCCGAAACCGCCTGCGCACGTCGGAGAACCATATTCACTTCCCTGTTGTTACCGTCCAGCTTTCCCGCTCGTTGAATCGCCTCAACCGCCTCTCCAAATCTGTTGGAACAAACCGGTTTGGGTCAGATATCATCTAAACATGACTGGTAAAGGTAGGACTCAGAAAGAACAAACCTGCCGGAAGCCATGTGAACCTGAGCCCAGACGACCAAGAAACCGGCGTAACCGATCGGTCCGTAATACTTGGTGCTCATCTCCACATCGAAAACAGGGCATCTAGACAAGACATCATCGGCTTCTTGATGTCTATAACTCTTCAAAAAGGCCTCTGCTTGCAGTGCATATACCTGAGGAGCTGCATCGGCGCCTGAAGTTATGGTGTTTGCTGTTTCTTTGATCAAAGTGTTCCAATCTCGCACTCTTTTGGTTTCTGTACATTTGTTGAGATGTGTTTGAACCATTCTAGCTTTCGAAATGTCTTCTTGGTCAGCTTCTGGACCCGCATGCTTGAAATGATATATTGAATTCTCGACCTCTCCTAACCTATAGGGTTCAAGTTTATGTTTTTCAAAAAACTAATGAGATTGATTGAGTTTCAAGGTAGGGCTTTGATGAGATTACCTGAGGTACAAGTTAGCCAACCGATGGTGTGCTCTATGGTAATGAGGCTCGATTCTTATTGCTTCTCTACATTCAAATACCGCCTCAAGAATTCTTCCCAATGCTGTTAAAGCCGCGCTCTTGTTGCTACGATACGAAGCCTTTTTCGGATCGATGGATATCGCAGCGTCATACAAGGCTAACGCCTCTGCGAAATTCCCATTCTTATAATCTTCATTACCCATTATCTTTAACATTTCAGGATCCATTCGCGTAGAAATCGCCCTACACAAAGATCCTGACTGATCTTGGTTATTTGAAACCGGTGTTGGTGCAACCGATGTTCTTCTTTCATCTTCCATCGTCTTCTTCGCCCCATAACCTCCACCAGCATTCCCGTATCCATTGTTCTGAACAGTTGTTTGATTCCCAACCGCTGCTCCTGGCTGCTTCAAGTTCCCAAGATTTCCAAACAACATCACATTGCTTGAAGAAGCTCGAACATAAGAACCATTATTCCCCTTTGCTTTCTGATTATCGAGGATCATACTCTCTAGCTCACCGGATAAACCGATTGCTTCTCTCGGAATTTTCTTGGCTTGTTGTTGGACCGGTCCTGGACTATTACTTGCTTGGTAATTCCCATTACTTCCTAATTGATGGTTATTAATTGGGGCTTGATTCGATGAGGGTTTTGAAATAGGTCTTTGTATTTGATTCTGGTTCTGGATCGGCTCAGGTAAAACTTTATTTTCTTGAAACTTCCTCGGGTTAAATTCGGTACCTGGAGATTTGGTGAACTGAATGTTACTGGTGGTAGCGGTGGAGGTGGAGGCATTGCTACTACTCGTTGTGCTTTTATGGCTACCATTATCTGCAGGACATTTCTTGGACCAAAAGCCACGTCTACCAAACACAACACCCAATAAACCACAACGTTTTCTTTTCTCCACTGGATTCTCTGCCATTCTTCTGACGGAACGATCAATATATCAAACCCCAGGGAAGGGGTAATCTATGAAGATACAAATATTAATGGTTGGTATTATTTGGAGAAGAGAAGGACACCATTGTTAAGAAGAAAAAAGAGATGGGGGAAGGTTCTTCTGTTGCGTCTCCTCTTCTTGAATCAATAATTTTATACACAATGGCATTATAATCAAACTAGGTTAAGAAGAAATGAAAAAAGGAACACAAATATAGGTTAAAATAACAAAAAGAGAAAAAAAGAAGAAGAATATTGTTTTTGTTCTTCTCAAATCGATGTCAAATTCTCGAAAGATTTCGTGGTGGGTTTGTCTTCTCTGTTCTGTCAATTCAAGATTTTTTTTGTTCTCGTTGTTTGTCTTTTTTTTTTGTGTGTGTTCAATGGCTATGGCATTTTGACCTGGTATTGCAAGAGAAACAGAAAATGAACCTCAGATTTGTTTAGTCAATATTTAGAAAGAAAGTGGGAGACTTGTCGGAACAAAAAAAGTTGCGAGTTTTTCTCGACCCGATTCTATTTTTGGTTGATTTTATGGGGTGAACCTTGGCTTCTTATTCCCATGTAAATTAAGTTGTTTACGACGACGTATGATATTGCTCATTAACTCTAAAAATACTGTAAGTCACTAAATCAGGATCTAAGGAGACAAAAATTCTACTTAACTTTATATATCTGTTTTTCCATGATCTTTAAGCAGTTCTTACGGTGTCAACACACCTCAGTTCTTTTGCTTTAGCATGGTCTACTTCATGCTTGTTAGAAATCTAACATAGCAAACATTTTCATGATAAATAAATGTAATAGTTCGGTGGATTCTGAAAATCCGACTGAGCACCTATTAATTAAAGTTAAGTATTCCTATGAAACTTTAGTAAAGTTTTACTCATCCGAAATCAAGCCAAACACAAAAAAAGATTCTACCTTTTTCAAAGTACCTCCTTTAAACTCAAAACTTCAATAATTTCGAACTAAACCGGAAGGAAAAACTGAATTTGATTATGTTATTTTTGTAATAAAGGGAGTATCAAGTATGTATTATATAGACAAAAAGTAGAATCAGGCTAAGGATACAATAGGTAATCAATTTATTACTCCTAATCACCTCGAAAGCCTAAATTAATAACATAATAGAGTAATAAACAATTCTTAAAACGAGTGGTTAACTAGCAAATTACGTTTAGCCTAAAGCAACCAACGAAACATAACAAAAACGTAATATTTAAAAAGACAAAGGATTCGTACTATTCATTTGTGGAGAAGCAGATCTTGTGGGCTTCGTGTACACACGTACAATGAAGTAATATGCGTAAATACTTTTCCCTTTACTTTATTACTCGTTTAATATGCATGTTCTTCTTCGCTTTTAGGTTTAATAAAAAAAAAAGAATCTGCCGACTTCTATAGACTAGAAAAGGGGTTTATCCGTTTATGTTTCAATAGGGACACGTCACACTTAATTACAGAAGTAGACCACACCTGCGGTGCTTGGCTCGAAGCACAACAAGAGTCAGACGAGTCATATTACATAATCTTGTGGGCTTCGAGCCTTCGTCTTCGTGTACACACGTACAATGAAGTATGTTTTTCTTCGCTTTTAGGTTTAATAAACAAAAAAACTGCCGACGTACTAGAAGAGACTAGAGAATGCATATATCCGTTTATAGGGAGAGGTTCGTACGGAAGTAGACCACATGTGCGGTGTTTGGCTCGAAGCACAACAAGAGTCAGACGAGTCATATCACAAATAGTTAAGGTTCAAGTAGTGATGACACGTTATGAGTCCTTTTGATCGCTTAGGCTCATGTCCGGTCCATTGGCCGGCGAAGTTGCCTGACAATCTAAAAGACCTTTGAATATAACTAACAACATGCATGGTGATAGTTGTCATAAATTGAATTGGATTACAATCGAATTATCAATCAACAAATCAGCGCCAGATTTCAAATTTTGGAAATTCTCTATGTGGATATAGGTTCGAGAGTCAAATCTTTTCATTTATATGGATTTCTACTATAAGTTTTATTTGCATTGAATAATTCTTCATGTGTTAATATATATATGGTGGATGGATACCCAAAAGTGAGATTGCGAATAACTTCTTTCTGCTGGATTTTCAATGTTAAAATTAACCAGAGTTTATAGTGAATCAAATTCATACTCCTACGGAACCAATTACTCCCTAGTTTAGCACTTAAGCTTGGTGGATAACATCCCCATTTAAGAGCCTAATTAATTCTGCAACTGAAACTAACCACATAATATTCGTATAAAAATTAAATATTCATCTATAATATTTGTTCTAAGAAGTTCCAATTAAAGTGAATGATTCATCATTTAAAAAAAATAAAATATATATATATATATAATAGATTGTGTAAAACATCGTCAATGTGAATGCACGAGTAATTAGTTAAACATTAATTGGTTTCTACTTTTTGCGCACTAGTTAGATAGTGAATCAAGAAAAACTCAAAGTTGAAAGACTTTCATAATTAATGTGAATTTTTTTATAAATAAATTAATTTGATTACTACGCGTGCTTGTATCATATAGTACTGTATAAATTAACAAAATAATCAATTATTACAGTAAATTGAAACAAGATCAAGGAAAAAGAAGGTGATAAAAGTCGTTGGTTTTGCCTAAAAAAAAGGGTTCGATTTGCCGTTTTCTAGCCTGCATCGTTCTTATTTTATTTAGTACTTGTACTACAGATGCTTTAGCTTGTTTTTTTTTTTCATTTTATTAGATGTTTTGAAAATTTTTATTGAAAATTTAAAACTTGATTGGTTGAATGAATTTATAGTAAAACATTAAATGATATTTTTGTAAAGAAAAATATATTTCTTAATATGTATGCTTTTAGCTAGAATATCTAATAAAATGAGACATAAACAGTAATAAATAATTAAGGTTAATTTAAAATCTGCATCATCAGCAAATGTACGGATGCACATATGTCACGGTTTTCGGTTTTTTTTTTATTCTGATCTGCCACTTTTTAATTTGTCTGCCACTCGATTTCAGTGAACTGACGAAAATACCCTTCATTTTTTAAGACTCAAACAACTGGGTACATTGTTGTCCTCGATTGCACTACGAATGTGAGATTCGAACTCTGGTCGCGCATAGCGGATTCGAATCCGGAACGCACATAACAAACGCTTTGCCGCTGAGCTATCGTGTTTTTGTTGGTATTCCTTACAATTCTATCTATATAACCTATTAAATCAAATTTCTAATTTCATTAAAAATAAAATCGTCATTTTACATAAAGGTGGTATTAGTGAAAAAAATTTCTTAGAAAGTGGCATTATAGAATTGTAATCGATCGAAAAAGCCAGCACCACTAGCATATGTCCGAATGTTCAAATTTCATAAACCTTATTAACTTTTAATTCATTTGACATCACATTGCCAAGTGAAGTGGAACAAAAATTACTTTTAAAAGCTGAATTTTAGTTATGTTTAAAAAATTAGATTCAGGTAACTCAAACTTTATCGTTGATGCAACATTTGCATCGGAAGGTTCTTCTGCAAATTGCAACCATAATTAGCTTAATAGGTCTAATCGGTATCTCCAAAGAATAAAAAAGATTAAGTAAGATTTGTTGAATGTTGCAACATCGATTGAACACAGATGTCCTGATGTAACTTTATTCTCTTATTGTCCCACATAAATTTTTCTTTAATAACACATTCTAGAACATATAAATTCGAAGGAATATATGAATGTTATTTATTGATGTGGTTCTCTTTCCGAAGACATTCTGAAAAGCAAGAAAATACAAAATTTAATAGACTTGTTAAAAATAGGACGTACGTACTACGTAGTTCACATTAAAATGATAGTAGCTAGTATACTTACTATATAATAATACTTAACAGCCTAGAAAATTAATATTATATGTGTATAATCTAAAATATGTAAAAGGAACAGGATCTAAGTTACCGAACACTTGAAGAAAATTGATTTTATTTACTGTGTTTGCGAAAATTCTTTGAATAAATGAAAAAAAAACAGTTTATTGAAAGTCAAAGATTTAAATGGGATGGAAAGGAAATCAGATATAGTATATACTTTTCTTAATCAGATATAAATCTAATATCATACAGTGTTTTTTAAAAATTTACACGTTTTACTTAACAATTTTACAATAATCCAAACAAAGAAAAAGACCGGAGAGACGCGGATTCGACGACTCGCATGGTCGGGTTGGGCAATATCAGACACGGTAACATTTACTACGACGTTCGCGAATGAAACCATAAAAAAGTGGGCCCATGAAACCCATTATTAGGCCCAGTAGGTCCCACGTTGGCCTTGTGTTCTCCTCCTACATAAACCCATTCGCAGAGTCTAAGAAGTGGAAACAAAATACACTCATCAATCATCTCTTGTTGTTTATCTATCTCTCTTCTTAATCCCAATTTATCTTTTGATTCACGTATTGGATCCCTAGCTTTCTCAAATGGGTATGCTTTTGGTTTTACTAGATTTCATTTCAACATAATGTTAGTATAGCTCTCTCTCGGAATAACCAAACCAACCAATTCCTCTGTTTTCGCAGTGAGTTTTGTCGTGGAAAAACCACAGATAATGTCATCGAGTCAAAACGTTGTCGTATCAGAGACCACAAGGTCAAGTATCATTCCCAAAATGAACGACTCTTCTTCCCAGAAACTACCTCCTGGGTTCATTTCAATTTCCAAGAAAAAGCTTCTCAAGAACATCGACATCATCAATGGTGGCCAAAGAATCAACGCTTGGGTCGATTCAATGAGAGCTTCTTCTCCTACTCATCTCAAATCACTCCCTTCTTCTCTCGCCTCACAGCAACAGCTCAACTCATGGATCGTAAGTCATTCACTGTACCCTCTCACAAACTCTTGCTGAGTCTTTCTTAATTAACTCTTGGTGATTTTATCCGACAGATGCAGCATCCTTCAGCACTAGAAATGTTCGAACAGATCATGGAAGCTTCGGGAGGGAAAGAAATCGTAATGTTTCTTGATTATGACGGTACTCTCTCTCCCATCGTTGATGATCCAGACAGAGCTTTCATGTCAAGCAAGGTTCGTCTTAAATCATATTTATCTGTTTGACTTAATCATATTAATCTCTATACTTAATCACATTTTGATTGCTATTTTCTCAGATGAGAAGAACAGTGAAAAAACTGGCAAAGTGTTTTCCCACTGCTATAGTTACTGGTAGATGCATAGACAAGGTATTTCTTTTCTTCTTTTTTATTCTTGGCATTTTCCCCATATTATTCCATTAAACTAACCAACAACTTATTATAATAAAATTATTGTTTTTTTTTCCCAAAGGTGTATAACTTTGTGAAGCTTGCTGAGCTGTATTATGCTGGAAGCCATGGCATGGACATTAAAGGCCCAGCAAAAGGCTTCTCTAGACACAAGCGGGTGATTATTTTCGTATAACATAATAAAAACAAAACGTTTAACTATTCTTTAATTTAGCTTTAAGCTTTATTTATTTCCCTTTTTTATATAGGTTAAACAGTCTCTTCTGTACCAACCAGCTAGTGACTATGTTCCCATGATCGATGAAGTAAGACATGATTAAATATGTATCTTCTTTTGTTGTATTATTATATAACAAAATATACCTGTGAACTGAGTAATGATTATTTAATTAAAAAATTTTAAAGGTCTATAGACAACTCTTGGAGAAAACCAAATCAACTCCGGGAGTCAAAGTAGAAAACCACAAATTTTGTACTTCTGTGCACTTTCGTTGCGTCGATGAGAAGGTAAAATTAATTGAAATCGAATTAAGAGAAAATATATTATTAAATAACGAAAAAACTAACATTGAAACTGGAAAAACTTAATAATCCAGAAATGGAGCGAACTGGTTCTACAGGTTCGGTCGGTATTAAAGGAATACCCTACGCTGAAACTGACCCAAGGTCGGAAGGTATGGCTTGGCATTTTCTCATTGGTCAAACATTAACTTAAGAGAATCTGTTTGGAATCTTATTTTGTTTTATAACACAGTAAGTGTAAAAAAAAATGATTTAAAGTTGTTTTTGGATTTATTCAACAGGTTTTCGAAATCCGTCCTATGATTGAATGGGATAAAGGAAAAGCTCTCGAGTTCTTGTTAGAGTCACTTGGTAAGTACTGAGTAGCTCTCTCTCTTTTTTATTTATTTATTTAGATACATTTCTCAATCTATAATTATAATAAAGCAAGAATTCGTTCTTGTCTTTTTTTACATAAAAGCACCTTTTCTCGAGTAATCATTTTTCATCATCAATATGGTACTCGGTTCACCTTATTTAAAATAGGATATTAATCAATTTAAAGACTGAATTTTGAAACTTTGGATACGACAGGATTTGGGAACTCTAACAACGTTTTTCCGATTTACATTGGGGACGATCGGACCGACGAAGATGCATTTAAGGTATACATTTTGTTCCTTGAGTCTTATATTTCATCAACAATCGATCAGAGTGTTATATATATAAGTTACCACACTAATTATATATGTATATATGTTGGTTTGAATATGTGCCATGTAAATTAGGTGCTACGAGACAGAGGAGAAGGCTTTGGCATTCTTGTCTCCAAGTTTCCCAAGGATACCGATGCTTCGTACTCTTTGAAAGATCCATCCGAGGCAAGTCCACATACTTATCAAAAATAAGTCCATATAACCGATTAATACTATGTATACCTGTATGATGTATCAATTTTTTTATCCATGTATTTCGGAGTTAATTAATGGTTTTCTACACGTGCTAAGTGCTAACTTAACTCTCCTAAATATGAAATGAACAGGTGATGGATTTCTTGCGACGATTGGTGGAATGGAAACAAATGCAGCCAAGAATTTGAAGGGAATATATAATAAATGCGTGACAATGTTCCAAATAATGAATCCCAACGAACATATTGGTGATTATTATATAATGAATATATAGTATGTTATATGTACATGCCTAACCTTTCTTGGAACGTTGTAAAGGATAGGGCAATGTCTTATTATGCCTCCTTAGGTTAATGTTCTTGTTCATCGCGTTTTGTTTTTGAAAAAAAGAAAGAAAAAAAATGAACAAGACAAATTGTTTTCTAATGTTCTACTAAGTTGTAATTAACTATCTTTGTAAAAGTAATATGCAAAATGCTTGTTATTTATGATCTCCGAGTTCTTATATTTCAACGGGTTTTTGGTATCGACATAACGTCTTTTCCTAGGTAAGAAGAACAACGTTAGAACATTGATCTAATATTTAAATAGACATTGCATGGAAATCCTTCAAAATTTTGCACCAAAAAAAGAAGGAAATCCTTGAAAATTATATGTTATGCGAATGTTTGTTGTTAATGAACTAATTAGTTATATTTTCTGCTCTAATATTTTACAGTTATTCGAGTTCAATTAATATGTATTTATACACCATTTTAAAATTTGAAAAGTTTATATTAAATTAGGAGACGGTGACAAAGTAAAAAAATAAGGTAAATTTAGTTACTTAAATTTTTTGTTTGTAAATTGTATTGGACACATATTTAGTAAAATATATATATTGATTTAATGCGAGGAATTTGAAAGTGTTTGATGTATCTAGATTTGTATCATTTTGTGTACTTGTCTACTGACACTTTGACACATAGCCTCGTGGGGTCCAAGTGAAACTAAATCATCAATTCAAATCTGTCTGGTACGTACTTTTCACTAGTATAGACGAATAAAACTAACCAAATTAAACCGGATCAAATCAAGAATTAATACTTGTATTCTTGCTTGTACTGGCAAAGGCAAACGCTGGAAACTTGGTAGTCTTATTTTGTTTTATTGTTATTTTGGGTTAACTCGTGCTCCTCTTCGTGCATGTCCTTTGGCTCTGATTACGAACGCTCTGTATATTTATTTGCTGGTACGAGACAAATTTATTATATCGTATAGTAGCAGATTTTGTAGTTGTTTGAAATCCAAGATAATTAATACGATAATGTTCCATTTTTCTCTTTACTTATTAGTATGTGAATTTCTGATGGATGAGATTTAATGATTTATATATTCTCTTGTACATTTGGAGAGTTAGCATTAAACAATGCAAGTGCACCCTATAACAATATAAATAGGTTTGATTTTTATACTAAATATAAAATCTATTAGTAGCAAAATGGTTAATTGCACCCATATTGGGAGGTAGAGTTCAAAAGTTCAAATCCCCTCAATACTGTTTTGCACCCCTTGTTTTGTCTTCCTGACTTCGCCATGACTATTTTGCACCCCTTGCTTCCCCACTGATATGGACTGTATGTCTTTTAGGTCAGAGACGATAATTTTTTTTCTTTTTTTGACAATTGAGTTCTCCTCCACGAACGTATTCAATTTGAACTCTAGTCTGACAAGATTTAACTAGTTCAGTCCCAACCGGTTGAACTAGCCATAATTGGGGTCTTAAAACATTTATTACTATGTGTTGCAAAATACAAAATTACAATAATCTCTGAAGTATATATTTGCATAGATACTCTTTGTATCGAATAAATTGCTCAACTATACAATTGCCTGTATATGCATTATAGTAAAATTGGCCGCACACTATCTAACTATAAAATCATAAACGAGTTAGACAAAGTAAACCACAAATAGATACATTTTACATGTCAAACCAATCTCTGACTTTCCTACGTTACTGTTTTCTATTTCTTACTCGAATTAGTGTTTACGTCTTTTGGAATCTGACAATGAAAATAGCATGCATATACTAGACATAAATGAATACAAACACATGTTATGTTACATAGATGGACATATATAGCTATATGAATGGCTATAACGTCATCAGATGCATGCACGTAGCCTCTGGGAAACCTGAGATATGTGTATAGAGAAAAGTTATGACTATACGTATAGTGTCATAGCAAATCAATAATAGTGGATGGCCATTACGGTCAAAGCTTTTGTCCATATATAGCTTTTGGGTACATAATGCGACTAACTATCACAATAAGGCTGCATGCATGTGTGTTTCAATCCCTTCCGATGGAGACGTATCACCGATATTCAATATTTCTTATATGTATGTGTTTACCATTCCAATAGTAATAACGAAATTTTCATTTTTAACTCTACAAAGTAGAAACCCATATATTTCCGTATTGAATTTGAACGTACTATGTGTTAAAACCATTTGAACAACGTTTACATTTCATAAACAGAATTTGACAACAGTTTTTAGAACCGGTTTAATAATCAGTTTATACTGGTAGGTTTTGGTCTCTTGTTTTTCATACATAAACCACAACGAAAAACATACAACTACAAGAATGGAGGATAGATTAACAGATGGTCTCTTCGTTTTTCATCAAATTTAAAGTTTCTATTACTTACACTACATAAGTAATAAGAATACGAAGAACTCAAATAAATGTTGCTAAACTACTAAAATCTAGCAAATATAATGGGAAAATTTTGATTCCATTCTAACGTGGCAATGAGAAGAGTTGCTATTGGACAAAATGGATTCCACTTATAAGTTCGATTGATGTGTTAAAAGTATATTATTAAAAACGAAAATACAGACAAAAACTAAAAAGGGAAAAAAAGGAACGAAAACCAAACACATGGGGTGAGGCAGGAAGCAGAGACAATAAGACAGTTCCAAAGAGTTACAAAGTGTTGTCAAACTACACTCACTTCCTCACTTTACTTGAGCGTGGAAAGATGAACTCCACTCTTTGCTTTCCCTTCAATCCCTTTCAGTGCCAGATTCTTAGATCTCTAGGCTAACATTTATTAATTAATTAACTGTTAGCTTAATCAAATTATTTGAATAGACCTTCAAAATTCAATAATTGATGATCATCAAGAAGTCTCTTCACACCACAATCTCATACTTTGAGTATAATATAGTATTAATTAGCACTTTCAATGTGATACGTCATCTAGAGTAATATATATCTACACAAAGGGTTTAGTTAAAAGGGAATCTAATTAATTAATCTGAACAAGTATTGAAATGTTTAATTATATATGAAATGCAAAAGCATCAAATTATTGAATTGTATTTATTCTTCCGTGATATTAGAATTGTATCGATCAACTATGTGGGTGTTGGAGATAGTTGATGAATCACGTGGAAGAGCTCAGATTCAATGTCGAATTATTTATAAAAGTTCATGTAGACTCTACAAGTTGTTATTATCCCATTTATTATTGGCTTGTCTATAATCAAAATCGAAAGCATTAAATAGGAAGGTTTTTCTGGTATTTCTTCTTCTCCTATTCTTACTCACATCAAGTAAAACTATATAAAGTATATAAATATTTGCATGTTGTCAGAGGAGAGGAAGGTGGAAGTGGGATGGTCTTATTTTCTGGAGCTCCCGTAGCTTTGTTACACGTGTCCGCATTGGCTACCGGTCCCCGCTTTGAGGGTCGAGCTTTCCATTAAGTCTTTCTTTGTCATTTTACTTATATACTATTGTGTTTTTTTCTTTTCTTTTTGATATATATATATTTTATTTTATTTTTTGTCATCGGTAAATTCTTCAGTTATGAAAGAAAGACCTCATATTATAAGAGTTTGGTGACATGATATATTTAAGACCACTAAAAAATAAGAAGTGTCTTTAATATAAATAAAGATTTAATTTTAAGACATCCTATTTTAAAAGTCTTCAAAATGTCTATGTAGAGGCACTTTGTCTACTGTTCAATGATACTCTCCCACCATTTTTTCTTTTTCTTTTTATTTTAAAATTTTAAGACACCCAATTTTTTATGTGCAATGGAGATGGTCTAAATCATTAACTCTTGTCAAACAAAAAAATGGACCATTTATCAATTTGAGCATGTCATTCTTGCACAACAGTCATGCTAATATTATATGTATGGTTCCAATTTTATCGAATTTTTCCAAGAGACTAACCTTTCCAATCTAACTTATAGTATATTATGTCCTTTATTAAAACAAATTATATATTATGTGTTGTAACACATAGATGTTGAGCCGTTTATGATCGGATTTATGTAAATAATGTAGTTTTTTTTTTTTAATAACTCTTCTAGATTTATAAAAAGGTTCAGACTAATTCTCTGGGATGTGCACCCCATATATAGACCATTTTTTGGATATTTAAATGGGCCGAAAACAAGTGTTCATATCCATGTGTCCAAATGAAGTGATTTAGATAATTTCGCGCTTGAGGAGAATCGATCTCTGGCCTAAATCAACAGGGCAACTCTTTTTCAAGTGAAAACCACTAAAACACTACCACTTGATTAATAATATAGTTTTTATCAGATGATGTCATAAATAACGTAGTTAATTTATACATATTATTATTTGTATGATTCGATATATGTCCATGACATACAAAAATATATTAGCTATGGGATCTGCCTAACTCGTGTACCAATAAAGACTAGTTAAATGTGTCACATGGTAACCCTTGCAAAGAAGAATGCCATAACAATGGGGAGCCAAATTACTATATACGTGTCTCTCGAACGTAGCTGAACGTGACCTGAGTACGAACCAAGCAAATATATTTGTTAAATTGAAAATATTTTTCATAAATCATACTATATTAATGTAAAAATAAATAAATCATACTATATTAATAGCATGTATATACATAGTTAACTGCTTTTCGCACCGAAATTGTTGTTTTGTACCCTTAATTATTGGTTGAACTAAGCCTTTTAACAAGAAAAAAAAAATATTGGTTGAACTACCATCGCTAACTAATTTATCGAAAAAAAGAAAAAAAAAACTACCATCAACAATTCTTCTAATTTTATTATACGTTGAAAAATCATGTTTTCAGTAACTTATCCAAAAGGAACTCTCTATTAACGACTTGTCGCAATTGTAAAAATTAAATTTATTTATTTATTTTGGGATGACGGAAAATATTTCCACTTTATTATTACGAGGCCCACGGGTGATCGGGTTCATCATCTCTGATTTTATTAGGCTTTTTCAGTAAATTAATAAAATTGTGGGTTCATAACCAAATTTTACCGGGTTTCAATTTTGAGTGTTCAGACGTTGTATATCGAACGCGTACATAACTTGTAACGTACGTCAAGCATTGGTTTCCAGTTTCCAGTTTCCAATTTCCACCGTTTCCAGTTTCCACCGTCTCCAATCTCTTTGTGTTTTTCTGGTTTATTCAAAGATTGTTTCTTTTTTCAACTTACTTTACATTCTCTCCCTCAGCTTAAGAGATGAGAACAAATGTTTTCTTCTTCTTTCAGTATTACTAAAATTCCTCTAAACCGAGAAGATAATTATCCAGTTCAAATCAGATAATAGCATAATATACAAACAGAATGTTCAATATTTAGAACTAGGTATCAAGTCTGTAACTTACTCGTAAGTTGTTTTTTTAGTTGACTTTTTTGTATGGCGAAGAAAGAAGCATAGACGAATTTAACTCGTATTTCTCAACCAAATGAGTTAGTAACCATGATTATGTAGCTCATCAATGTTAATAATCTGTCATATGACAGTACGAGTAGGCCTCTCACCACTTAAAACCTTAAAGTTGAGTCTGATTCTAAATCATAACAAAGAGTAAAACATAATGGCCAATGCCAAATAAACACGTAGAGACTTGTGTGTGGTAACTGTTGGCCTTGAAGAACACAAAGAGTTCGAGAGATGAACTAATTAAGACCAACAGTTGTTGCACACATACAACATCATTTACATATTTCAGCATCTATACATTGCATCCAGATATTGTAGTTATCAGAAAGAGATGTTTGATTCAGTACCGTGTTTGGTCAAGCCCCGAAGAGTTACTTACTCGGTGTTGTGTTGAGGTGTTATCATCGCTCTCTCCAAATCCATCTTGCAATCGTCTCGCAGTTTTTTCTTTGTCACAAAGGTGTTTTGCTGCAAATTGGAATTACACACTCAAATCTCAATTTTTATGTGTAGATTATACTTTGAGAACAGATTAGAAGCTTCTAAAAGCACTTACAAGGTGGTTACTTTCATGAGCGAGGATATTGCCCATGCTAAGAAAGAGTGACCTCCACTGCCCCATGAGCTCAGATTCTTGTTTTGAATAAGTAACCGAGTTTACCGACGCATGGAAATCCGTAGACCTTTCTTTACCATTCCTTTGAATCAGGTTGCTAACTTCTTTCTGACTCTTCTTCAAAGCTGTCTCACGGGAAAAAATAAACAGATCATCTGACAATATTCACAGGGAAATATATGGTTTGTAGTTATATACAGATAGCTGGGACTTACCGGATAATCGACCTTTGATATCCTGGTAATGAAGATCACACCAAATATACGCAGCTGAAACAATTCATTTACAGCAATAGCTAAGTTCGATAATCTCATCTAAACCAAGAGAAATGATATATGTTAAGAAAAAAAGCTAAAGAATCAAACACCTTTAAGGCAAAAAGAACAAGAGCATGATTTTAGCAAGTCATCATCTCCCATATTCTGATTCACATGCTCTTTGTTGTTAACATTCGAGCATCTACTCATTTCAAATGATCTCAAATTCTGACAACTACGCAATTCATCCCCAATCACCGGTTGTTTCCGGCTCTCGGTATTACCACTTAACACAGATAAAACCAACCCTTCACCAGTGACATCTTCATTTAATTCTCGTGCACCGTCTTTATCACCAGGTTCAAAGTAGATCTGTGAAGACTTCTTATAATTGCAGCTTTCCTTCAATACTTTGCCATCTCCAACTCCACTGGACATCTCAACCACAGCATCGTGAGATTCCTCAGTTACTTTATCATCAGAACCACCAGAACTATTCTTATCATCAGACAAAGACCCTTGGATTGTATCAATAGGTTTGGCATTTTCCTTAACCAAATCATCAACAACTAAACACAACCTCTTTGAAAACTTCTCTCTTGAACATTCATAAGCAACAGTCTTATCAGATTCACCTTCAGATTTATGAAGCAAATCACCCAAAATCGATGAAATTCCTCTCTTGGCTGGAAGATTAGTCAAATTACCCAAAGCGGGTCGGGCTTCTTCTGACACTAATTTGCCGCTATCTTCAGTCATCTTCTTCAAAATCAAAGCAAAAATTTCAAAATTTGAAACAAGAAATGAAGAACTAAGATGAATACATTTCAACAAAGAACTCAATTACGATGGATAACTAAGAAATTCAACAGCAACCCCTTATTTCGCAACCAGAGAAATTGAAAAGGTGCAAAAAACAAAAACGAATCGATTAGAGTTACGAGGAAGATGAAATGGAATTTGGGAGACTAACCTCAAGAGATTGATAGCAATGCGTCGGTGGTTCTTCTGCAGGCCAGGATCTGATGAGTGAGGAAAATTAGGGTTTTTGATTTCGTTGAGGCGGGAACCGTGCGAAATTTCCGATCTCGATTTCTTTTTCACTCTTGCGTTTCGAACCATAATTGGGTATGAGAGTGACGCGCGGTCCCACTACTTAATGAGCTGGAATCATTATTAAGGCCCAATCATATTGAATTTTAAGCAGCCCATTAGAATCTAATGGACCTAATCAAAACACATCCGAACGGAAAATTCTTTTAATTTCGGGTTGACCATATTTTCGAACTGGCAAGCAAAATCTAAAATGCTTACTTTTAATTATTTCATAACCAAAAAAAAAACAGTTTTTTTTTCCTCAAAGCTCAAAAGTTCTTGAAATTCTAAAGAATGATAGAAGAGAGAGAATGTTACAAAATTTGATTAATCTTATGTTTTCCATATATATTTTTAACAAGAATTTTAAATGTAGAAAATTGTATATTTTCTGATGAAAATTTACATTAAAATCTTAAAATATCACTAATTTTGAAGAAAATCAAAATTGGTTTGAACCTAAATACAGTTTTTAACTGAGAGATTACTACTTATTAATATTTTACAAAATATTATATCACCAATACATTTTCATAGGTCTTTAAAAAAAAACCGACATCGTTTTACCATCTAACATTTAATGCATATGACATCATACGATATTACGATTGCCTATCAGTTCCAAACAACAGATAAGTCTCCCCAAAAGAAAATTATTGTTTTCTTTCCCAACACATTTTTAACTATTTTCCCCATAATTATTAATTATAGGAAATAGTGCAAAAACGATGAGTTAGTATAACTAAATACATATCCCCGGAAATATAAAGACATTTTAAGCTCGTAAGTAGAGCCTTCTTAGTTCTTAGGTAAGCTCATACGAAAGCGTCGTAGTTAATATTGCTGATAGCCTTATCTCACTAATCCCCGAAATCCCTCGCTTACATCTTTTGCCATCTCCCCTAACTACACCGTCTTTAATCTTTTTTTTTTTCTATTAATCTATCATATATTAACATTGTGCACTCATGTGTCATCAACAAGACAACAGCTTATTATTTTTGGCCAACAACAAACTTTAGGGGTGTGCATTTTTTTTGTCAAATCAAACAAATTTGACATTTTTTTGCCATTTTAATGATAAAAAGAACCAACATATAAATATATGTTGTTTTAAAACAACGATGTTGGAAATATATATATATACATACTTATGTGCTGGAAAAGGACGATCGACGCCGTTCGAAATATACAATACTAGAATATCATGCATGCATCTTCTCTTCCAAGATAAGAGTTCCCCTAATTTCTATTTCCCTAAAACATTTATAAAAACATATGTATTTTTTTTAAACATATGTATACAAAAACAGTCCTATCAGTTTATTTTATTAAATATAATAATTAAGTCGGTGCAACACAACTCTCGCTATTCATCGACTTTGATGCAACCCAAGAAAAGTTATACTAAACTCCGGCGTCATGATTCCGGGAGATAACTCTTGTCCACCTAAAAAAAACATAAATATCTCCGCCACAAAATTCCAAATTCTCTTACAACTTATGTTTAGTTCATACCGAACCAAGAAATCTCGACACGTCCCTCATCGCACATGCACACCCTCCCAACAACAAAAAAAAAAAAAAAACATAAAAACTTTATAGTCTAATATTTTATCTATGATCTACATATATAAATAGGCACTCAATTTAACAAAGGTGGCCGTGTTACATAAGTAGATATATCCTTCTACGTACGGACAATAACCTCAATCACCTATGATATTAGATGACTACAGTCTACATCTATCAGTTACAGTACATGACTCGCAATTTAGTGGACTAAAAGAAGATGGTGTAAGTCGAAGGACTGGAACCACTTAGTCCAATTGAGGACGAAGAAGAAATAAGCTATGATGACCTCAAAAGACGCATGTGGAAAGACCGAAACCTCATGGAAAAGCTCGAGCAAAAGAAACGACACAACAACGATGTCGTTTCTTTGACAACTCACCGAGCCGAAGCTTCACGGCGCAAGAAGATGGCTCGTTCGCAAGACTCGGTGTTGAAGTACATGATGAAGATCATGGAGGTGTGTAAAGCGAAAGGGTTTGTCTACGGGATCGTACCGGAAAGGGTAAACCAATAACCGGTTCTTCCGATAGCTTAAGAGGTTGGTGGATAGAAATCGTTCAGTTCGACCAAACCGCTCCAAACGCTATCGCAGATTACTTAACACTCGCGGCTGCTGCTGCGGCAGAGCTAATCGAGACGAACTCGTCATCAAGCTTATTGCACATGCTACAAGAGCTATAAGACACGACTCTAGGGTCGTTGCTATCGGCGTTAATGTAACACTGCTTGCCGCCACAACGGCGGTTTCCATTAGAAAAAGGAATCGCTCGGCCATGGTGGCCGACGGGGACGGAGATTTGGTGGGGAGAGCAAGGAGCGGCTCACGAGCACGGTGCGCCACTGTATAGAAAGCCGCACGACTTGAGGAAATCTTGGAAAGTTAGTGTTCTCGCGGCTGTGATTAAACACATGTCACCAAATTTGGGAAGAGTGAGACATCTCGCAAGACAATCCAAAAGTTTACAAGATAAAATGATGGCTAAAGAGACCGATACTTGGTCTCGTGTGTTAAACCAAGAAGAGCCGCTTCTCAATATCAAAGACCTCAAGATCTCGGAAGATCAAGATCAGGATCAAGAAGCGTCTGGCTCTAAGAGAAAAGGTGAGTTTATGGAACCATCTGAGAGTATTTACACTTGCTAAAACTCAAAATGTCCTAAGAGTGATGTGAGTTTTGGATTCGGGGACAAGAACTCGAGGACGGGTCATGAAATCCAGTGTTTGTACGGGACGACGCAAGAGCCGAGGCAGAGCATGGGAGATACAACTTCCATGCTTGAAACGGCTACAAGTGTTGTTACTAATACGACTAGTGAGGATGATTACAGTGTGGGTTCGAGCGCAAAGGACAAGGGAGATGGTGATGATGATGATCATAGCAATAATGGCAATTGGATGGATTGTTTTTGGTTAGAGAGGATGCAGCACGAGTTTAATAGCTCAAGGAAATTCGAAAACGATGTTGATGATGATACTGGAACGGTTTTGAACCATTTCCCGGAATTTGATCAATCGGACAACGTGAACCAGAGTACTTTTTCAGTTTGGGACATGGGTTGTGAAGACAAAGACATATTTATGTTCGACTAATTAAATACTAGATCTCTATGCAATATGCTTTACATATACCCAAAGTCAGAACATTTCTGTACTTGTTATCTTGTTACATCTATCACACCTATACAACGTTACCAGAATAATGGCTACATTTTTTTTGTATAGTTTGTTTTTTGATAAATTTTTATTCTTATAGATATTATTATTATAATCACAAGTTCAGCCATTAATTTGATTGATTTAAAAGAAGCCGAGATCGTAAAATTATTTAGATCATATACAAGCAACAGACCATAAAAATATAAATTCACCATCACGATTTTCTTATAAGGTTGCAAATACTTATTATACTGTTAGAGCACCTCTAATGGTGTTTCTTAAGGGGTTCTTAAGAAAGTTTTTAAGATTAAAACAATTAAAATTAAAACAAAATAACTAATTAAGCTAAGAATCGGTTCTTATATTAGTTTTTAGGATTGTTAATAACCCCATATGTGTCATTGGCTGATTGGTTCAGACATAAAAAAAAAAGATTATCAACCTGCGTTTTTTTTTTTCTTTTCTCTGACTCTCTCAAAATTCTCTTCGATTACCAACTCTGACCGTGAGAGACTGCGAGTTTCCAGAGCAAAGATGTCGGCGACGCTTACGGGATCAGAATCAGGAACTGTTTTGGGGTTTTCGCCGTCTTCTAACCGATGCTGCATCAAGATGTATGTTTCTGTCGACGAGAAGAAGACAAATTTCACTCTTCAGAAATCAGAGGAAGCTTTCAATATTGCTAAGGTTTAATTGATTTCGTCCTATCGATACTCTTTTCTTTTTTTTTGTTGCTTCAAAATTCCAATTTGATTGATTGCATTTCGTTTGATTCTGGTTGAGATTTGTGAAGTTTCTCTAGAATGATCAAATTCTGGATAAGCTTAGTTCGGAATGCAAAGTTTGTCTCTTTTGGAATTTGTCCGAATCTAGATTTTGTAGGAATTTCAATTACTCAATTTCTTCGTTTTAAGAGTCATGAAAACGCATAAGCAAGAACATTTTTATTAGAGATGAATTCAATTGGATTAGATTTTGGTGCACTGGACTCTGATTTTTACTAGTAGATGGTATAATAGGTAAAAGTTTCTAATACATAGTTTTGCTCATAGAAATGTGATTCATTGTTACCTGACTATTGGAAAAAAATGGTTTCTTTTCATGAAAGAACTTAATGCCTGGAGGTGTGAACTCCCCTGTTCGAGTCTTCAAATCAGTTGGTGGACAACCAGTTTTGATTGATTCTGTTAAAGGTTAAAAAATGTGGGACATTGATGGAAATGAATACATTGACTACGTTGGATCTTGGGGACCAGCTATTCTTGGTCATGCTGATGATGAGGTACTGCTTCTAGTACCTTTCCTTGTGCAACTGAAGTTTCCGAGCTTTGTAATTTGATCAAACATTGAAATCTAGTGCATGTTCTTGCAGCTTTAGCTGAGACGATGAAGAAAGGAACAAGCTTTGGTGCTCCTTGTCTCTTAGAGAATGTTCTATGTGAGATGGTTAAGTCTTTCTGGTGCAACATAAGTTAAGTCTTTCTCTTGTTTCCAATTTCATTTCACTGTCAAATATGACTCTATTAAAGGAGGCCAAAGTATATCTTGTTGTTATCTAACTAACATCTTCAGTACACAATTGTTGTAGGTGAAATGGTATAACTATCTCCTCGTTGCTTTAGTTGATGTGGAGGCCAACTTTCTTGGTGAGTCTTCTAACTGAAACGACTCTTCTTTTTGTCTCGGAATATCAAAGTCTTTGGCTTCAAAAATTGAATCCCTGGATTTTCTGACAAACTAATGCGATTTTGGAGTCAATGTTCTTTGAAGTTTGTTACTTTACCTGATGTATGTGTTACCTTAATGTTGCTCAAGCTTGTCCAGCCAAAATGCGACAGCCAAAATGCTGCAGTGAAAGTAAGATATTGTAGAACCAGGAACCAAGGTCGCCATTATTTCAAAGTCTGAGGATGCTGCAGCTCATGTTGCCCCTGGATGAACTTTCCAGTTGCCATATTCCGGTGATTGGATGAGCAAAAACAGAGCCACTCTTCATGCATTTATACAAGATGAATCATCAGAGCACAAGTAAGTCCCTCTTGTTCCTTTCAGGTTTTTGGATCAGCCAACTTCAACTGAACTATTTGATTTGAGCACCAAATTTTATTTTAGAAGATGAGATAAAATTGTTGTCCATGGAGTTTTTGATCTTATCTATTGTGATGTTGTTGTTTTTTTGGATCATAGAACAAGTTTTGTTTTGAGCACCAATTTTTTTTTTTTAAGAACCCCAAGTGGGATTCTACCATTGGAACAACAAAAAATTAAAAACTCTTCTAAAGTTTTGAACTTTCACTTTTCAAATATTTATATTGAAAATAATGATAAGAACTATTCATGGGGTTCTTACCATTGGATCATGGGGTTCTTACCATTGGAGATGGTCTTAAGTGTGTCTAAACAGTCCCAACAACGTTACTGAAAAATAAAATTACAATAAGAACAAAAAAAAAACTAATCAACTTTTTTTGGGTTCTTGTTTCATCGATAAAATAAACATAAGGCGAGTAAAACTGACTCAAATAGCCCGGACATCGCCGTCGGCAAGGTAGAGTTTGTGGAGAGCGGCGCAGCCACGGAGCGGTCTGTCCCTCAAGAAACCCATGGCGTTGGCGAAGTGGCGTGTAGAGGCGGCGCCGTTGGAACGCGTGAGGATCACGGTGGCGGTGCTTCGGCCAGGATCAGCCACGCGGCAGCCGGGTATAGGACTATGGACGAGCTCCGCCAGACATTGCTGGTCCTGTTGGTCTCCTGTAACGCGGACTCTGTATTTTCCCTTGGGTCCCGTCACGGCCTTCCCAACCACCTCCGGTTTCAGTGTTACTCTGTCTTTGCATACTATTCTCACTTTTGCCCCTGTCATTCAGATTACCCCAAAATATTTCAATAACTTCAATCTATGTGTATATGTGTATTGGATTTGTAAGAACTTGAAAAGTCTAAATCATTCTACTATATATGTCACCATTCAGATCAGAAATATACAATGTGAAATATATGAGGATAATAAGTAAGAACCGGAGATATATCTGGTAGCGATTGTCTCAAATCCAAAGCGACAAGTATCGCAGTAAACAGACCCTTCAATGTAGAATGGCGTTCCAACCGCCATGGCCGCAAGTGGCAGTATCCAAACGCATAACACTACGGTCAGAGGTACATATGATTTAGCCATCTCTATAAAAAAGAAGAATATTGTAAATTTTGGAGATTGTTTTTGGTGAAGGGGTTTTATGTTTTATGTCTTATGTGAAAACTATGTATGCATTCTATATATATAAGTAGAAAATTGCAGGGCACATGTAGTAAGAAGGTGTTAAGTGTATCGCATCTTGTGCTAATTAAAAGGTTCCTTAGTGTCGGCTGGATCCACTTGCGGCTGCTCCTCCGCCGTACACGGCAAGAGAGTTTGTGTTGCCTTCTTCACAAGTCAACTCGTATGGTTCTTGTTAATCCTAGTATACGTCTCGAGCTATATGTTTATTTCCATTATGAATTGCATTTGACTTTGTATTTGGTATAAACTTTTCTGTTTGTCAAATCTTTATGATTATAATAATTCTACTACTATTTTTAACAAAGTTTTTATACACATCGTGATTTTTATATGTAGAAGAAATACAATCAACCGGTTTTTTTATATACCACTAAATGTATGATAATGACTTAGATTCAATTATGGGGTTTGAGTAAAAACTAAAATAAAAAGTGCTTTAGCACATGCTTCTGCTACAACCAATTGGCACTCACCAACATTGGAAAAAAGTATGTAATTTATGATTTGAAAAGTCACACATTAATGTGACTTAAATCAACATTTGTTACGAAATATTATTTAATTGCACTCAGACAAGCTGAAGGTCAGTAATGTCCACAGTGGCTTGTGATACTCCTGAATCTTTATCTAAATTAAATACAGCTCTGACTTTTATCCATGGCTTATGATAACAGGAAAAACCTAATTTATACTTCGAAGTTAAAAGTAACAGTTGATTACTAATGGGTGTGCTTGGTTTCTCAATTTCCTATACAACTTCGTAATGGATTGTTCAGAAATATTATCATTTTATAAATGTGGATTATTTTAAGGGATTCGTTCATGGATGAATTGTACTGGAAGAGCTCATGTTCCAAACAAACAAAAAAGTGCATGAAGAGGTCGGTCACGTCATAACTCATAACTTCATAACAGCAACGAAGCTTAAGATTTAAACTGAACAAGGCCTATTAAGCCGAAGGTGACCGACGTAGGCCCAATAGAAACCCATGCCACGACGCGTTTTGATATAAAAACAAAATTAATTTAGGAAAGGGTAATAGCAAAGAAAGACACGTCTCCTTTGCAAAATAAGACGACGTGTTATTTGTGTTCTTCACTGTGAAGCAAACACTGACACAAGGGAAGAACACAAACAAAAAGGTACATAGATCCATCCCTTCATAATCTTAAAAATCTGAAATGGTTTTACACACAAAGTCTCTCGGCCAAAGAGAGTATTAAGATATACATACGTGCACCTTACTAGCTAGGGTAAATCATTACACATCTTTTTTTTTTTTAACTATATGTTTTGGATTTTGATACAACCGCTGAATAAAGGTGGCTAATTAAGCAGCGGGAGAGTTACCGGAACATTAACGTCGGAGATTTGTCCAGGTGACATCTCAGCATCTCCTCCCTTCTTCTCCATCTGTAACCAAAGATAATTATAGGTCAAAACTGCTATTCACTTATCTTTCTCTCTCATTTTTGTACATATAACTAGAAATTACCCAAGGAATATTCTGTTCATACAACCAATTAAAACTAATTAACTACTACCAGTCTTGCTTTCACTAATTTGTCTATTTTTGACTTTTTGAGCTTTTAGGGTCTTTTAAGTTGGGAAGCATGTATCTTTCTCCAAAGCATGTATATATCTATCCTTTTCCAGTTTATAGTAAAAGTAATACTACTAGACACTTGAACTAAGCAAATCGGATTCAAACATAAACACACCAACCAAACCTATAATTATGTTGACCATATCGAAAAGGACATTTTAATTCAGTAAAATGAATGCAATTTTTATCAAATTAAAATCATATAATTTATATTAGGAACAGTTATTCATGTAATCATGAATTTATATATACTGTTCATGAACTTTTATTTATTTTATTGTTTTTGTTAAAACCCTGACTTCATCGGATAAGAATTTGATAAAACTATACTTATCCGCTGCTGGACAACTCAAAAGTCAAATCAAACGCACACATATATGTGTGTATATGTATAGTTTTATCAATAAACTTACCAACAGAAAATAATAATAATTAATTGACCTTATTCCAAATTCCGTATCAAAAACCAAGATTTCTTGATTTGACTTTTGAAGCCTGCTGCGCTAGCACTTGATTTGTAAACCGTTCCAATTTGGTAAATAAACTCACATATTATCAAAAAAAAAAAAAAAAAAAAAAATACCAAGATTTCCTCAAACTCAAACTAGACCGAATCAGATTTATGTGTATATTTCTAGGAATGTAAATTTCGTTACCTGGTTAGCCAAAACCTGGTTCTCCTCTTTCAGCAATTTCTCCTGTTTAAAATATCAACACATTCATCAATTACCATTCAAGTTTCTAAACCTAAGAGCATATCTAACGGAGACCCCTATACACAGGCTCTTCTTTTTTTTAATAAAAATTGATTTTTTTATTGTCACGTTGCGACACGTGGCAATTTTTTGGAAGATCCAGTGTCTTGCCCAAGACACTTAAAAGACACGAGAAGACACAATATGGCGGTCCCACATGGGAAGACACCCAAAAAATTGTCCGATGGACATGGTCTAACTAACTTGATATTTTGAAATCCAAAAAAACATATGCATTGGGAAGAAGTTGAAAAAAACTTGCAAGCTCATCAAATAGAAACAAAGACAAAACACAAGAGAAGATATATATCTAAATTAGTACTATAAACTTGGAGTCTAACCTTTGCTTTAAGGGTCTCAACAAGCTTCAACATTAGTTCGGTCTGCAACAAATACAAGTAGCACGGTTGTTCTCAGCAAACAAATTTAAGAAAAGAGAAGACATTATGGAATCAACTTACCTTCTTGGCTCTAGTTACGGAGAGGGCAGTACCAAGGTGTTCCTCCAGCTGAACGAGGGAATCAACACTTAGATTATCGACATTTGACTCCACGAGCTTGCTGCATATATTCATAGATTGACAAGTTCCTTTGTGATCAAAGGAAGAGAGGAAAAATAGTCTTAGTCAGTACTAACCTTTCCGCAAGTTCTAGTAGCTCGTGGTGTGAACCATAGTTCAGAGCTTTTGACTGAAGATCCTGCCCATAGAAAAGGGATAGAAGAGACGGTAAAAGATGATGGCTACGAGAATTTCAGTATCCATGTGGATCCACTATATATAGGATCACTCGGCAAACTAATAGCTCAATAGTGGATCTAGATCTCCACAATGTTAAGGTACTATAAACATGCGTTTACTCATGTCTATCGAACAAACTATTCATGAAGAAGCATCAATCTCTCCATAAGCTATTTGATGAACTTGAAAAGAACCATAACTACAGCTCCAAAATAGTACTTAATTATATGCGCAGTCGCTAAATGTGTGTGATCCCATGCCCACAAAATGCAATCTGGAACTCAGGCTATGAATTGGCTCTGACCAGTATTTATATTGGACTCTCTAGGCCTTTAGTAAATTTTGGCCTTAAACTGCATCAAGGAAAAGAATCAAAATGTTTGTATTACCAAGGCTTTAAGATCATCAGCATGTTGTTTTCCGTATCGATCAAGGATCTTGACCAGGCTGGAGAGAAGACAAACAAAAAAATATGTTAGTATTTTCACACAAATATAACACCACTAGTATTTACAACATTTTAGAGAAACTGTAGTCTTAGTATTCATGTTTAAGCAGCAGCACTTTTAATTTGGATTTCGACAACTTATTTTTTTAACTTGCTCCGATACTTTCTAGGCAAGATTTTAATGATATGTATGGTCTTTTCTTATATCTCAAGAAAGAAAAAATGAGATCTAAAATTTACCAAGAATTGCTGGTTATTTGATTATTCAATGCATTTATTTACATGTATTTAAAACATACTCGGCAGATTGAAAATGACATTCTTCCTCAACGGAAATTCATAATAAATTCAAGGCCAGCACACGTTGTAATCCTTTAACCTATCAATTTGTTTGTACCTCTGGCTTTGATTCACTTAACCTAATCTCAAGTCAAGACACTTTGTCACAGACACCCAACACGTACGAAGAAGCCAAAATCTAGAGGTGACTGAACTGAGTATTAGATAGTTGTTCTATTTTATGTTTTTGCAAATGACACAAACATATCTCGTGGAAGCAGTCTTTCATTACCACTTTCTCTTTCCCTTTTTTGTTTACAGAAACCGTGAGGTTCCAATCTTTATTTAAACCCAAAAATCAATTACTAAAAATCAAGCAATCAAGTTACTTGCAAACTTATATTACTCTAAACTAGGACATCTATAACTTGGTATCAGAGCTAGTTTTAGTTTTAATATGATACCACAACTTCCTTCCTTTGTCTCAGCTTTGATCAGAACCACAAATTGTGATATCAAAGCCCGTAGAGAAACAAGTTTTATAATTCTATCAACAATCTTCTATCATCTACCATCTACATATGCTTCTGAAAAACTTTTCAGTGTTTTCCCTGAACCTTGAGGACAAGGTTCTTACCGACAATGGAGTACTGATGAGCCACAACTTGATGAACAAACGAGCAATACGTACAAGGAAGCCAATATGAACTGAATCTTAGACAAAGTCATATCCCTTTTATATAGTTTTGCAAATACATAATCAAATGACTCCCCTAGGAAAACTAAGTAGTCTTCCACTTTCCAATTTCTTCCTCGTTTGTAGGAACAACCATCATGAGGTTCCAATTTCCTCTATTTAAACAAAATAATCAAGCAATAAAGGTAGAGATTTTCTGCCATTGAAAGTGAACTCTTGCAAATTTCTACTCATCTCTATCACACATATATATAACGACATAAACCACAAATCTAAAACTCGATTTTTTCTACTTATGACCATTATGTCATGGAAATTCACATTTAACACAAAACTAAAGAGGCTCTTTGCGTCAAAGAAAGTATAACCACAAATTTGACAAAATTTCCAACAATCCACTTAACAGTTTGTGTTAACGCTTCATAGGTTCCAGTTCCATTGTGTAGTTAAGCTCTTTGCACGAAAATCAAGGATGCACAAACGAGTTAAGTGATTAACAGTTTCTACGAAGCCTTTTTTAACTTACCTAATTATTGAGATTTTCATCTGTAATGCCAGGACAAATCGTAGGATGGACCTAGGATTCAGTATAAGGCATGAACAAATCGTAGCAAAATATACATCAAGTGAAAATGACATGCGATCTTGACCAACATGGCCAAACCACTACTTGGTTAATATTGGAGGGTTTGACAATGTATGATCATATTGATTCATTATGGGCCCGTACTAAAAGGTTTGTATTTCTTCCATGAAGACAAAAGTTCTTTGTGAGGTTTTCGATTTCCAAGAGGCACCAAAGAAACAAGGTTGTGTGATTGTCAATTTTTCCAACAAAAGTAACACGTGGATTGTCAATTTCAAAGACCAAAGCTACAAGTTTTAAATCAAGACATTGCAAAAACAATAGGAAGAAAGTATTATAAATGCACACAGCGATTATAAGATCAAATAATCAATATCCTATCAATATGTATATATATGAGCGGTAAACGGGAGAGAAAAACCTAGAAAATATGTATATCCATATTAATCATTTAGTCAATAGTTGCACAATGTTGCATACTGTACATTTAAACCACGCTTATTGATCTATTCTTACCTTTATCCCAATACTAATTTTATCTACAGATCTCTTGAAGTGCTTGTTGTAGACAAATCCAAGAGCACAGTGATTTTTAATTAGTCTAAAAATAACCCAATTAATGTACATTATGTGTGGCACAAGATGTTATATATGCACACATCAATTGCGGATAAAAGAATTGCAATTGATGCCAGATCACATAACTAATGTAGGATATGTGCGGTGATATAAGTAGTAATATATTGTGAGGGTGAATTTTCTTGAAGCTCTTAATTAGGAATCAATCAGAAACCTTAATTTGGATAATCTTCAAGTGATAAATCCATGGTAAAGAGAGAAATTCATAGAAGATCTAGGATAGTCTTTTATTCAACAGCTGCACGATGTCGCATACATTCAAATTAACACTCTTGATCTACTATTAAGGATTAACCCCAAAGCAATTTTATAGATCTCCCGGAAGTACACTGCAACTAACAATCAAAGATGAAAAGAAACTTCACTAAATAACATCAAATGTGTATCAGAACGTATTAAAAAGATCTTCAAGGACATGCAAATTTTTTACAAGTAAAATAAAATCCATGCAGAAAAAAAAAATGAAAGAGAGGAGAGAGGAATGAAGAAACAAAGAAGCTTTAGCTCATCACGACATTGTTCTTGCTTAAATTTGGGTATCTCATGTATCTCTAATGACAATAGAAAAAACACTATCAAACACAAAACTGAGAAAACCACAAGTGATTTGCCGGAAAAATCAAAGTCGTTTCTTAATTTTTTAAAAATTATTTTCTTTAACTTTTTTTTTTTCTAGGAAAAGTAAAGGGATCGAAAACATAAGCTTAAAGGGGAAATAAATGAAAACCCAGATAAAGAAAAGGCGTACTTATCACCGGAGGAAAAGCTGTAGAGCTTGCCGGAGGCGGAGACGACTAGAAGAGCGACGGATGCGTCACAAAGAACAGAAAGCTGACGAGCTTTTTCGATGAGACCGTTGCGTCGTTTGGAGAAGGTGACTTGTCGGCTACTTTTGTTCTCAATTCGCTTGATTTCTAGTTTTTTTCTTCCCATGGCTTCTGTCTCCGAGAGGTCTTGTGCCCTAATTTGATCCTGAGGTTTGGGTTCAAGTCGCCGGAGATACTGAGCGTTTTTTTTCTTTCTTTTTTTGTTTTCCTTTTGTCCTTTTATTTCTTTCTTTTTTTGTGTCTATCTACTTTTTCTCCCTTGGGCAAATTTTTTTTGTTTTGGGGTTAACGAGAGAGGAAAATAAAATATGTATATGTACATTAAAACGCTGTGTTTTACTAATAGACAGGACAGCCACGTGTACCGCATGACTAATTCCCAGTGGGCGCGGGCGCGTGGCTCTTGCCTTTAATATAAACTCTTGTAAAAAAGGTTCTTTAACAATGAAACTCAATTTTCAGACAATAAATTCCACATATACATATATATATATAAGTTTGATATTACCCAAATTTTGTTTCAATATACATTTCATTTGAATTTTCAATTTTGAAAACAAAGTGTCAATAAATCTTAGTTTGTTCTCCCCTTAACCGATGTGACTTTTCTATCATTACCGCTTTTTTTTTATATATATCTACATGTCCAGATTGTTGGTATATAATATTTACATGACGGCATTTTTACTCATTTCTTGGTTGTTGTTACATATTGAAACTATATTTCCCACACAAGGCCGCAAAAAAAAAAAAAAAAAAAAAAAAAACCAATAGTTAGGTTTGGACGACATGAATCAAAGTTCATAAAATCATTGGATAGAACCACATATTGTGACTTATATTTTAGAAACTTGCGTAAAGCCCATCATAGTTTTTTTTTTCTATACGACGGAGAAATGTTGGTAGAAAAAAAGAAAAATGCTTGGAAAACCTATATATGGAACGTTAAACTACTAGGAGTATTAATTTAGTGGCAGAGAAAATACGATATTAATATTAAAATTTAAAACCTAATGCAAAAAGTATTTCTACGAATAGGTTTAGATCCAATCAGCCCACCTCCTTTTTCTTTTTCTGGATATGCCAATTATCCTTTCATTTATTTTTATTTTTGGGCAACACCAATTATTGGCATCTCTCTGTGCAGGCCCGTGGCTACCGCTATAAGTTCGACACATTGGCCTACGGTCTTTTTCAAAAAAATAAAACAAGGGTATTAATGATTCATTATATAAATACTAGATTAATACCCGCACATATACGCAGATTTTACTATGAAATAATTTGATTTAATTCTTTTTAAAGTAATTTATACTTATTTACGTAAACTTATCTTGACATATTTTCTCAAACATGGTAATTCATAGATTACATGTTAGTTATTTTTTCAATAATATTTTATTTTTATTTCAGTTTGATTTTTTAAATAATATGTTTTTAGATATTTATATTTATTATTGATTTTTTCTTGCTAATTTTTTTCCAAAATAATCATCATCATTCCATGTTTAAAATTTTATATGTTTTTGTATTTTTTTAGATTTTATATCCTCTTCTCTATTTTTTATATAATTTTTTATCTTTTCGATTGTGTATTGAATAATTTTTCAATGGCTTATAATTTTCTAGGTTGTAGCTAACTTCTAAACTTATTCAATATCATCATTTGTTATTTTTCACTTGCATTAAATTTTAATTATCCTTATTTGTTAAAAATAGCGATTAAATCATTCAAAAAAATATAGAATGATACATTTTAAATCTTGTATTATATAATTTATATGTTTTAAATTGAATTTGAATTGTATTTATTTATAATAATTCAAAAATAGAAAAATTCAAATTTAAAGGTTTTTATGTATAATTAATAGTCAAATATATATTAATATTCATTTAGGTTACCTATTGTTTATAAATATAAATTAATTGCTTATATAATTTATTTATGTGAAAAAATAAAAATTAAGATAGACCAATCAAAGGGGTCTGATGTGTCATTCCCTGGAGAACCCCTTTTAGGCTGATGTGTCATTCTTTAAAGAATTCTCTTCAGGCTGATGTGCCATTTTCTGGATAGCTCTTTTCAACTATTATATATAATATGTGAAAAAATAAAAGTTGAGATAGACTAATCAAATGGGCTGATGTGTTATTCCGTGAAGAGCCTATTTTACGCTAATATATCATTATCTGGAGATCTCTTTTCAGGCTGATGTGTCATTCTCTAGATAGCTTATTTCAACCATTATATATAGGATGATGATGATTATTTTGGATTGATATAAATTTATTCAAATTAAATAATAATTAAATTAATAATTAAAGTAATAATACACAGTCCCCTTGCACTAATGACAAACCATGTTTTGATATTTTCTTTATTCTCTCGCCATTTTTAGAGAAGCTTTTTGATTGTTTTTGATTTATAATTGCAAACAAAGGCAATGATTTTCTATAGAATTGGTAAGTAATTTTTATAATATTTTTCTTTCATCTAGAGTTTTGTATGATAAACAGAGAGTAATGTTGTGCTTTCTTGGTTATTTTTAATAGTTAATAAAGTTTTATTCTGCCTTCTAATATCTCATAAGATATATCGAGTGATTTGGCTATCTTGTTTATCCGGAAATGGTTAATTTTTATTATTTTATATACTTAGTTAATGATTTTGTAGAGGAAAAATGATAAAAAAAATGTTTTAAAATTAATATTTTTGTATTTACTCTTGGGATGATAATAGTATTGTTTTATATGAGTTGAAGATTTTTTTTTTAACATGGCTTATGGTCTCTAAACACCTAGCTCTGTCTCTATGTTCTAAGTTTGAATTTATATATTAAAAGTTAAATTGTTATAGTTTGAACTTTCAACCTTTCGAAAACGACAATACAATGTCACTCTCGTAGATTGATTCCTGTAAGATTTAAGTTTAATTTACGATATTGCAACTCGGTTGAAGGATTTTGCCATTTCCACTTGTCTTCGAACTACTAGTGAGATAAAGCGGAGAAAATATATTCCCCATAATAATAAAACAACAAACATCTAGTCATTACTCATTAGTATTCATTATCATTTACTGCATGTATCAGTAGCAGTAAATACTAAAACACGTTCTATGTTAAATCTTTTATTTCTTGATTTGCTTTGACGATGACATTAAACACGTTCTTGGTATACATTTCACCTTCACGATCGATTTTTCTTCTTTTTCTTCTTTCTTCATCTCGACACTCTTTGGTCTGTTCAAATATTTAAACGTTAGTCATTAGTTTTTTAATCACAAAAATTTTGTAGCCGATTTTACCGAGATGACTCGTTTTACTAACCTTTCCTCGTTGAACGAGTTGGATCGTTTTAGCGGGGGTTCGGTAGTGACTCGGTCTTGACTCACCGATTCGATAATGCTCCCGCTAAAATACTCTTTCTCTTCCGCTTGTGGATTACCAAACCTTGGATTCTCCGACATGAACCTTATCATCTCACGTTCGTCTTCCACGACAGTCTTCTTCACAGTGTTCTTGCATAAAACTCCTTTTCGAAGGTTCTCTTCCTTTTGTCTCGGATTCATCACATTCGGTGCGTAGTACTTGGCGATGTGTCCGCACGAGATCATCTGAAGCCAAATCGACCCACGAACCGATCCAGGATCCACGGGATCTCCGTCCTCGATCCGCTTCGTGACGTCGAGTCGACTTGGCTCCACTACCGGGTCAGAACGAGTCATCTCCGACGAGTCAGACTTGACTGGCAAATCTTGCTCTGTCTTGATCAAGTTCGTTTTTTGTTCGATGGATTCGATTGTCTCCGTCGATACGCCACGAGAACAGCGAGATTGCGTAGTCGTGGAAGATGTGTAATTCGTTTTCTCTTCGTAAAGCTCATACTCTTCTTCTTCTTCTTCTTCTTCTTCGCCGACGTAGAGCTCTGAGTTGTCAAACGACGTCGTTCTGTTTTCAGGTTTTGGTTTTGACATGAGAAGTCGACTTTTTGGAGCTTCTTGAATAGGACCAGACAATGATCTGTTCACGTGTACTTCTTGAAATTTCTCTACAAAAATTTAGAAACCAACAAAAACTTAACTAAATTTTGCAAAACCTCAAATTTCAAAACTTGTATGGTTTTCAAGTTTTTGAACTTACCGGCGATTTCAGATCCTTTCAACACATACTCAGCACAGTCCGACGGGTAAATTACATCATTCTCTGCTAAGTCGTTCCACACGAATCCATTCCTATAGCTCCTGATTAAATTATCGACATAAAAAAATGCATAAATTTTGCGCGTTTTGATTAATTATAGATTTTGCCTCAGTTTAAAGTGTTACCTTTTACATGACCAAGCGTATTGTGATGACATGCACTTCCCTCTCAAAACCGTAAGCCGGTTCATCACATCTTCATTCAAACACACAAAAATAATCAATCCTTTAACATAAAATTGATACGAAAACACTAACCTAAACCCATGATCCCTAAAGCGGTTCATAAAAAAAAACCCATTGATAATATACAAACAAAAATCGAAGCATTAGAATTAAATTTAGATCAAAACACTAAACTCATAATGTATAAACAGAGTATGCTGATTTTCTTTTCTCTCTCGCTTTGTATTGTTTTGAGTATATAGTTATTTACCTCTTAACCGGAGAGGCTGGTTAACCGGAGAAATGACTTCGATGAAGTGAGGGTGTTCGAGGTGGCCATTTCGAGTGAGATAATAAACAACTTGGACTCTTCTGAAAATGGGTTTCTTTTTTTTGGCCTCTTCTTCTACTTCTTCTTCATCATCTTGAAGATGATTCAAAGACCTTATTAGCCTCTCTGGACTTTTGTTGTTCTCTCTGCCTCTTCTGCATCTTACGGCTTCCATCTCTTGTGTCTATGTCCGGACAAGAGATAAGAATTATTAACTCACAGACTGTTCTTTATATATATAAAGAAAATGTATATGTATCTGTCCATGTGTATGTGAAATGGCCTTTCTCTCTGATACAGCAGAATTGGCATTGGAGATGAGCCAAACCAGAGCTGACAACGACTTGGCTTTACTCTATGGAAGAAACTCGGTAACTTAATATTATCTACCTGATGGTACAATGATTTAACCCGGTCCACTCTAAATTTATCCAGCTCTGTTTTTATCTTGCTACAGTATATTTAATTTTCATTAAAACCAATTTTAATATGCAAACTTTGATTTCGTGTATTTTTTTCGTGGCTCAATCCATAATAGCTAACAAAATGATGTGTTTGATGGATTTGGCCCGTTCGGGTTTTAGTTGTTTTGTCTTGATGTGGCTAAGCCCTAAACATTTCCGAAGGTTAGACCCCGGTTTGGTCTTGATAGAATTAGACCAGGGTTGGTCTACATGCTTCTATCCCACCACGACATATATAATACAAATAAGTGAAATAACACTTTAGCGAGTCATTAATGATATTCTTTAGATTGTCGAATATTAAACCTCTCATTTAATTCGTATCGTTGCCTAAATATGGATAAAAAAATGGAAGCGAAAGTTGTTTCAGAGATGACGATGAGTCGAGATCATTGTGCTTCAAATGGAAGTTTGACTTTTAATGATCCTATTTTCATATAAAGTTATAAATTAAATACAATTTGATATTCTCTCTGTTTTTATCTAACCACAGCCCAGGTCTTTAAGATAAAAGAGCTCCAGAATCTAGGTGACGAAAGAGGACACGTGAGGGTTGTTTACTGCATTTGTGTGCTGTACTTGTCATTACATCCGTTAAAAACACAAAGGGTAAAAATAATTAATGGACGGTTTTTGAAACATTTCTTTCAAATGATTACTGAGAAATGAGACTACACTAACTAACCTTGCTTTTTTCCGTCTAGTTAATTAAGTCTTAATAAGTGGATGAATCTTAGATTACATATTCACATTTATACCTTTAATGATTTAAGTGGGGTTATTGAATATTGTATTTTAATAGAGTTGAGTGTATTTTAAATTTAAAGAGAAATTCAATGTTATTCAATTGTGTATTTGAAAAAATATAATAAAATTTTCTATTATTGGATACAATATTTGTTGAATGTATTTTAAAATACATTAAAAACACATGTTATTGAACATGAACATGATTTTATTGTACTTTAATAAAGATAGACTTTATAATATTTTTATTGTATGAGTAAATAAAATATCACATCTTACCCTAATATTTATAATATATTTCATCTCTCCTCATGCCTCCCACTTGCTTTTGGATATTCTCAAAATATCAGATTAAAATTTAATTTTATTAATTTAAAATAATGATCAGTGTAAATTTTTGATCATGTGGAAATTGAGTATCGCTGAAAATATAGATTACATTTTCATATTTTTTTTTTAATTGATCACAATCAGATATTCTACGTATTCTACCTATTAACAACCTAATTGATTAACAATGAAAAGATCATGTATTAACAATAAATGTTATTTTGTTATAACTATTTTGAAAATATTATGTACTTATTTTATTTTCAATGATTTTCAAATACAAGGTAATCCATACAAAAAAATATTAGCAATAGATTTAAAAACCCACGTTTGAGTCTTGTCATTTCATCAAAATTTATTAATTAGATTTTAGAATAACACAACTTTAAATTCAATAAAAATTCAATCCAATAACAACCCCTTAGTTAAACTTTTTAAAATAACAATATTTTCACACATCATGCTACTTTTATGATATCATCAATACATTTTAACGCAGATTTTAAATAACATGTAATATTACCTGATGTTACACTGTTTTATTTGATTTCATGCTGTAATATATGTTTTATTTTTGTTATGCAAGTGTTATTTTGCTTGACATGTTTTTTATCAGATACCCACATTATTTACAGAAATACCATAATCATGCATGAGTACAAAAAATACTTTTGTCTAATCGCTCAAAAAATAATGCGTACCTTCTTTATCATTTTGTCACCAAAATAAGTTACCTAGCTAACTATACATTTAAATGATCCTTTAACAACAACAAAAAAACTACACATTAAAATTTGGGTATCTATCTAAACGACCCATGATTCTATATCTATATAATAAGTGGACAACCGTTTCAAATCTACGCCGTGTATTGTAAAATAGTAGGTTAATCGCAGTAACATCAACACTTCGAGTTAGTTCACCGTTGTTTAAATAAGCTAGTCGGAACTGGATAAAGTTGGGGGTTGATAAATGAAAAAATATGAGTGTGTTGTTTTTTTTTTTTTTAAGAATGTGGATGTGTTTTAACCAATTTGCGTGGATATAACAGAGTTCTCTGGGCGTGGAATGGCCCATCTACTTAACTCCCTCACCAGCCACCAAACAAAACAATGCCATTTTCTAAATAGTTGTGTCAGCTTTTTGTTGCCTCTGAATAAGAAAGACCAATAAGAAAGCGAAACGATGATTAAACATAAAAAATATTGAATTAATTCCGAATATTTGTATGATCAACATTCTTCTATAAAAACGCAATTTTTTTTTTTAATACTTTGAACATTGCATGATAAACATTGTTCTCTATATAAAAAGGGCGATATGTTGAACACATGTATCCAAAACCTTTGGGTTTCACAGCCTTATTTATCGTTCTGTCTAGTGCAATTATTTGGATGTATAAGAGCTTATTAGATTGAAGTAGTTGTTGTAATATTGATCTTGAAATATTTTTAAAATTTTAGTTGAATAATAAAGTGCCTTTTATTTTAGTTGAACAATAATTATCTATGTTTTGTATTCAGTATTCGTAGTTGCAGCTATATAATGTAGGCGGGTGGTTGGTATATCTTTGTTTCATCCAACGGTCACAAAATATATTTTATATCAACCGTCGATTTATTCCAAAGATATAACGGAAAAGCCCAAGTTAGGCCCAAAAACAAAAGGGCCCATATAGTAATCTCACTTCTGATATCACCCACCAGGCCACCATTGTTTCCGTTGGAAGCTCTTTGAAAACTCCCTTCGACTTCTCCGTCCCATTCTCTCGAGATCGATCGGCAATGGCTGCTTCCAACTCCATTTTCACAGTCGCTCAATCGAGAAATCTTACACGTGTCCCTCTTCATCAGTCGCTATCGCCACCATTGAGATCGAGCTCCGTCGCGTTTCGTCCAAAACGCCGATCCAGCTCACTTGTCATGTGCTCCGCCGATGAATCGAAAAGCACCGGAGGGAAAGAGATCCCAATATAACTCAGTAATTTTCCTCTCATTTTGTATTCTGATTACAAATCAATTTTCAACCTTTTTAAAATGGTCAATTCCGAATTTTTCAGGATATGAAGCTTATCCAACGGTGATGGACGTAAATAAGATTCAAGAGATTTTGCCTCACAGGTGATAATTTCTATATTTTTGTTGGCTGAAGTTGTATTGCTTTGATCCAATTTCTTAAATCATTGGATATTGGATTGTTGTGTAGATTCCCGTTTTTGTTAGTGGATAGAGTGATAGAGTACAAGGCTGGTGTATCTGCGGTAGCTATTAAGAACGTAACCATTAATGACAATTTCTTTCCTGGGCATTTCCCTGAGAGACCGATCATGCCTGGAGTTCTCATGGTTGGGGTAATCACATTGCCCTCTTCTCTCTTCTTACTCCAAAGCTTCAGTCTTTTTGCATATATTTATAGTACAAGAGAAGCTATTTGAGCCTTAGAATGGGGACTCTGGGGTTATAGAATGAGGGTGAAATTTTGAAGCTTTGAGGTGAAGGCTTTGCTTTAAGTACCAGTTTAAGTGTGGATTAAGGATCAATCGAGCTCTCTTATGTTTAGAATTTGAGAGAACGGGTCTGAATTCGAGATTAAGACAAGCTGTTCTAAAGGGTATCTTGTATCATAGCTCAATAAGAACCAGTAGTTTTTGTCCCAAATGTATGTTTAGGAGGCTCTTCATGTATTTTTGCGATTAAGATAAGCTACATATAGTTTGTCCATAGAGTTTCATTACTTCAAACTGGGTAAAAGATCTGTTTTGTTTCCATAGGCCATGGCTCAGGTGGGAGGTATAGTGATGCTTGAAACTTGTTATTTTTCGGTTTCAATCGATAGATAGTATAGATGGTGAAATATCGAACCTAATCTAGAGCATGTCTGTAGCACTTAACATATGGATTAAGCTAACAAGTCAAGCAATATATTTTAGGGGTTTTTCTTACTAACAACCTAAAATACAGAAAATTAAACTAGAGATGCAGAGCTTGTCACACTCTAACAAATCATGAACTAAACATGCGAAAACTAAGACTAGTTGTAAAATCCTAAGTGACTCGAGTGGCTCACTCGAGAGGTGCACTCGAGTGGACTTGGCCGAGTGGTGCTAAACTACTAAATGAAAGCAGTAAATAAGAGATCTAAAAAAATGACAACTAGTTCAAATAAAAGACAAAGGGATCTTGGGGATAGACTCATAGGATCATCTACACTCTCACGCCATGGGTGCTAATTTACTAAACTCAGGGTGAATCCCTTGACGACGGATCTCACTTCCAATCCAACCCACTGTCGTGGTGAAGGGTCTCAACAAGTGACTAAGGATCGATCCGTCAAAGCCAAAAAAGACTCATAACAAGTGAGTAGTTGGTTCGTGACGTAAATCAACATTCTGATGCACCAACTCTCACGCTATTGTGTCTTAATCCCTGGAAAAACTATATCTGATGGTTCAAGACACTTTTGATGCTCATGAAGTCATCTAAAATCATGATCCTCTTGATCAGAGAGGTACTAGCATTAAAAATAAGAACCCAAGAGAGATTTTAAAACCGAATCAGCATAAATCAACAAAAACCCATGGCAATCGAGTGAGACTACCTAATCCATCCCCGAAAATCCTAAAACGACTACTCACTCATCGAGATCTTCATCGAAGCCAAAAGCCCAGAAAAGCTAAGACTTGTCATAGATGAAGGATGATCTGATGAGAAAGAAATTTCGAAAAAGAAACAGTAAATCAAAACTCGATCTTATTAAATCTCAAAGAGTCATAGAAAATCCAAATTGAAATCTAAAGATAAACTAGAGAGAGAAAACTAAGAGAGATAAATTAATTATGCTAAAGCGGCGCAAAATTAAAAGTTGTGTAAAAATCGCCTCCCCCCGAGTTATCATTAACCTCGGTATTTATACATGAGAATTAGAGATAATGAGAATTCGCCATAATTTGCGGAATCTTCTCGAAGCGGTGCTCACCACTCGACCCAGCAGTCAAGTGGTCTGGTCGAGTAGCCTCCTCGAGTCTTCATCCGAGTAGCCTCCTCGAGTCTTCATCCGAGTAGCCTCCTCGAGTCTTCATTTTAGTAGCCTCCTCGAGTCTTCATCCGAGTAGCCTCCTCGAGTAACTTGAGCTTCCTTTGCAGTCTTCAACTCTATGGCTCCATGTCACTCGAGTCATGACTCCTTGCAGAAATTCTCACGTCGCTTCGTAGCCTGAGAGGTCACACAAATGATGATTCCTTGCAGCTCCAAGTACCTGAAAGTACCACATGTATGCAAAATGCATGCAAACTAATGCAAAGAGACTAAATATCCTAAATGTCAAATAAATGCAATAAGTGATAAGAGTAATGCCTAAAACCTATGCTAAGTTGCAATAAAACAATAGTAAAAATATGCCAAAATGCAATGTTATGGGCGGATCTAAAAGCAACTTCTTTTTCGCTGGAATCGACAAAGTCAGATTCAGAAAGCCTGTGATTGCAGGTGATACTCTGGTGATGAGGATGACGCTTGTGAAGCTGCACAAGCGGTTTGGGATAGCGAAAATGGAAGGGAAAGCATATGTAGGGAACTCTGTGGTATGTGAGGGAGAGATTTTAATGGCTATGGGAAAAGAAGAGTGATCACGCCTTTGCTTCTTCATACCCTTTTGTGGGCTACTAATTACTTGTCACACCCTATGTTGAGTCGCATTTCTATCTTCAGTTTATGATGTTTGTTTTGCATATTAAGATTATACTAAAAGAAGGAACTTCAGTTTATTGACTAGATGCTTCAAATTGTATTTGGTTTCAATGGTGGTCATTTAGAAGCAAAGAATCAAGAGAATTTGTTTTCTTAAAATTCAAGCAAATGAATTGATTATATGAAACAAAGTCTCATTTGATCATATTTGAAGAAAGAAAAAAAAAACTTTTTCGTTTCAGATTAGTAATTTAGATTATTATGAATAACTTAACATTTTATATAGCTATTTTGTTATGTTACTCATCTAAATCAAATTGATTTCGTGAAACGGTTACAAATCAAATTCTTAAATTTTTACTAACATATGATGGAAAGGATTGGTTTTGGTCTAATCAGGATGCAAATATGTTCTCAAATGTATTTTGTAAATAAGAAAAGAAGTTTACATTTTAAAAATGTAATTATTATTAATTAAAACATAAAAGGCAAAAAGCTAAGAATCTTAAATCTTGATTGATCGATCACTTGGACTCGAGAATCATGTTGTTCTCAGGAGCAAGTCCAACACAAGCTCTAAGTATGTTCTCGAGCATTGCACGCTGTTTCGACAAAGCATTCACAACTGGCGTGCCAGGTGGGACCTGCATTCATTTGAATGAAAGTGATTTTAAGAACGTCGCTAGAAATCAGAAACGGCAAGATGTTTGGTTCGTTTTGCTTACCAACGGTGCCTTTGAGAGGTAACTTAGGATTGTAGCCACCGGATGAAAAGAATGGAACTTTACTGCAAAATCTACCAATCATAATCTGCTAACTTTTGGATAACCATTGAACTATATAAACATTTTGTGAGCAATAATAACAAACCTCGTTTTCGGCCATGAACTGGATTCGAGTAGTGAGCTCGGCGAGAAGAACAAGATCCAAAATAATAGGAGCAGCCAAGAGAGAGTCTTCACAAGTGTTGTGCATCACAATCGTGTTCTTACCTCCCATGAATATCTCTGATGTGTACTCGTCCATTGCTCTCTTGCTGTCCCCCATTGCTCTCTTGCTGTCCCCTACATAAGGCACATACTACAACACCATCCAATCGTATAATTATTTTCTTAAATTTGTATACATATTGGAAACTAATTTTAATGCATTTTACCTTGGTGTAAACATTAAAAGAGAGGTAATTTTTTTTTCCAAAAAAAAAGAAAAAACAAAAAGAGAGGTAATTATAAATATGGTTTTAAATTCAATAAAAAAATGTCTGATTAATCACCTTAATGACCACGACGTGGTCAGGGTGTTCACCAGGCTCGTATAAAATTCCGTTGCTAGCAACCATATCGTCGACGACATTGCTCTTCGATATCTTAGACCGGAATGTTTGCGGCGCTGACAAGTTCATGCCGTCGTTGTTCCCAAGGTGATTGTAGCTCACTATCGACGTTGGCTATACATATATATTCATACATATTAATAAAATGCAATTAATTTCGTTTTGTAACGTTACTTTATAAAATACTTTTTTTGAGAGACTTAATGTATGAGTATACGTACTTTGATTCCGGCGCCGACAAGGAAATCGACGAGGACAGACTTCATTTTGGTCTGACCACTCTTGAAGTCATCACCACCGATCAAGCTGTTTCTATTTATGGCCAATTCAATAAGCCCTGAAATATATGTAACATTTCAATCTTAATTAATTATATTGAAAATTTATTACTTATACGGGATGTTAATATGGATTGGCAAACCCATTTATTAAATGAGTATGTTAGCTGAAATTGTACCCATTTAAACTTATTTACCAGATAAAATTATATGGGGTTAAATGGGTTTACCCATTTATTAAATGGAATTTTAATAAAAATAAATGGGTACCCATTTAAACTCATTTATGTTTACTATGAAATAAATTGTATTTATAACTAAAATTTAATTTTGGCGGAAAATATGAGTTTAGCGGTAAAATTCAATTCCATAATTTGACAAATAATTGTAACTCCATAATTTTGACGAAAAACTACAAGAAAACATAATTTTGAGTTTTCAATGGAAAAATACTGTTTTGGTGGGAAAATATGGTTTTGGCGAGAAAATGCAATTTTTGCGAAAAATGTGGTTTTGACAGGAAAATACGGTTTTGGCGGGAAATGTGATTTTTGCGAAAAATGTGGTTTTGACGGAAAAATACGATTTTGGAGGAAAAATACGGTTTTGGCGGGAAAACACATAATTCCGTTTGATTGGAATTAAATGATTATTTGGGGTTTTTGCACAAAAATGCTATTTTATAATTTGGATAGGAAATTTATTTTTAATAAAAAAATAATGAATAATTTATTTATGTGATTTAAATGGGTCTAAATGGGTTAATGTTATTTTGATGGGTTTAAATGGATTGTAACTTAAATGGGTTTAAATGGGGTGAGTTTTAAATGAGATGAGTTTAAATGGGTTGGGTTTACTTATATTAACATCCCTGTCACTTATACCATATAGTACTATCTATGATTTAAATTAATTACCAGGGACAAAAGTGTTCTGTGGACTTCCATTGATGAAAGGAACGTTCTCAAGAACACAAGCAATGGCGTAAAGTGTAGAACGAGAAATCTCAGACTCATTCTTGTCCAAAGATGACATTAGATTCTCCGTCGTGTCGTTAAGACCAACAACCACATTGCTATATCTTTGTGTGTTCGCCGTCCACAGTACCACCACCTTATCCACTTGGCTTTTCTCTTTGAAATCCCTATTTATAAAATAATTACCTTATTAAGAAATGATTTTGTTGTAAATAACGATCATACTACATGCCTACATCTACTAAATTTCGGGGCCAAATAATGTTTTATTAAACAATTGTAGTACTTTTCTAATCAAACAGTTAAGCGGTGATGTTACCTTATGTCCTTGATGACTTGGTCGAGCTGTTGTTTTTTGGTGCTTTTGATCAGGTGGTTGGCACGTGACCCCTGGTTAGCTGCGATGAAATCTGGGTCGTAGATTCCAGGGAGTGGGACCATGTGTTCCATGAACGGACGCAGCTGCTTTTGGAGGTCGATGTCTAGGACCTTGCCTCGTGCCATTGCGTCTGCTAAGTTCATGTTGCTTATGTCCCATCCCCCAAACACTATTTCTTCCGGATGCACCTATCATTTTACAAACTCATTTTGTTATTTTCTCTATATTACTGATCTTTAAAAAGATTAATTTGTCGACAAAAAAAAAACTTAATGCTAGAAAACAATATAAATATTTAAAAGATACTGCATTTATTATTTTTAGTATTTTGTAACGCACAATCAATAGTCAAATTACCATGGGGAGAAGACTTTTGAAGGGAGCATAGATTTCTTCGCCATTAAATGACCCGACCCGAATAGAGGATGCTTGGGTTAATGACCCGAAATAATTAGCTTGTTGCACTTTCTCCTTCGTTGCCCAGGATATTCCCCTGTCACCAATTTATTTTATTATTTAAAGAAGTAAAATACTACATAAAAACCCAACTTGTTCATCCCAATTGCGGGAATATGAATAAATTATTATCCCACCCACAATAACGCACACAACAGTTTTAATAGACAAAAACAGTTTCAGATAAATGATGTAATAGACAAAAAAAAAAAGTTTTAGACACTCGCGATTGGCAATAACACCAGCGGTAAGAGTAGAACCATTGTTCCCTCCCCAACCAACGAGCATTACTCTGCCAAAATACAATTAAACAAAACAAAAATATAGTTAATCAAACATTAAAAGATAAATATATAGAATATATATTTGTTTCTTAAAGAAGTAGTTTATATTTAACAAGTAAAAATATTTTAGAGAAAAATGACAAACCCAAGTTTGGGAACATGAGTGTCAGTCTTAAACTCATATTTCACGGTCTTTGGCTTAACCGTCCATTGAAACGCACCGTTTTTGTTCTCATGAACAAGCTCAGTGGTTTGGTAGTCGTACACTGAATGGATCTCATTATCTGTGTACTTCACGTTTGGAGATTCAACCTTGAAGCTTTCGATGAACATTTTTGCCTTATTTCTTTGTGAAGGAAAACTTTGAGAATTGAGAGAGAGAGAGAGAGAGAGCTTTTGCAATTGCTCGAGTGCTTCTAAATGAATTGGGATCTTGAGACCAGGGTCGTGTTTTATAGACGGAAGGCGCATTAAATTATTACTATTATTTAAGTCAATTTTTTTTAAAAAAAAATTAATTTACAATTGATGAGATTATGCTAAGTGTAAAAATATTGAATTCTTTGTTCAAACGAAAAATTAGACTACTTGAAGGTAATAATATAATTCTTATAATTAAAATTTATTATGACAAGTGTAAAGAGATAAAATTCTATTAAATGTGGTCAAAATATAAATCTTTTACTATTACATTACTTCAAGCTCTATTTTCAATATTCTCCCTTTGTGCAGATAGTTTTTTTGTCTTTCAAACACGTTTCTAAAAATAAAAAAAATTAAGCAAGGATAATGTACCACATCTTTGGATTGTTAATCAGCTTGGAAACCTATAATGATTCGTATAGATTTTTTTTAAGTGATGATTTGTTGATTATTATTGTTTTGTTTTTAGCGTTTTTTAAGAGATTGAATTAGATTTTGTGTGTGTTTTTTGGTCAGATTTTATCAGGGTCTGGAGAAGAAATTAGTAAGTAGTTAATAAAAAATTTCAAAGATTGAGATAATTATCGTTAAAAATAAATCGGTTGTATGATTTATTTTTTTGATTTTTTTATTTCTAGTGTGAAAGTTCATGATATAATTGTATTAAATGATTAATTAAAATTGTTATATGTTTGTAATCGGTAGCAGGTTATTACTAAAATAGTTAACAAATGATTTTATTATCAATGGAGTAAATGATTTTGAAGATATGCTACTTTTAATTCGCTAAAACTAAGCATAATTTGAACATTTAGTGCATAACATCTACATGACTACATGTCATGGTCATGTATATACTGTTATGCTCCAACGTTTCCTTTTGAGTAAATTACTGAATATGATTGATTGTCATTTATACTTTTAAGATTAACTAATGAGATTGGTTCATACTTCATACCCAAGGAATGAGAGATTTCATGGATTCTTCGAATATGAACGTCTCTATTTGACCGTACAATGGGCCTAAAATACTAAGGCCCAGATTAAAAGGGATTTACTAACGCTTTCTTCTTGAATCCTTGAAGCCCATCTTATGATCTAACCTTCGGGGTATGTTCAGGATCTCCCGTGCACGTGCGTGAACACACGTGCGAGTATAATGGAAACGTGTTTTTGTTTACGTTTGGCAGTTAGGTGAGTGTTGCTGACAACTAATTTTGGGGAAAAAATATTCATCATATCTTTTTTTTTTTTTTTTTTTTTTTTTTTTTTTTTTAACCATAGTCATCATATTTGTTTTTGTTAAAGACCATTTTTTTCTCCTGTCTTCAATCTTGCAGCTGGGCTCTAACCTTCTCAAACCATGTCTTTTTGTTGGTCTGAAATAATATATTAATTCATAATAATTAATTTAAAAAAGAAAAGTGAATCAGATTTCCTTTGTTTTTGTGTGTGTGTGTAAACCTTCTTTCAGAAGTTAACAATTGGAGAGGAACAAAGCGTAGACTTATCCAAATAGAGACATACTAGTCGGTCAGGGCCCAATCTGGGATATGTGTAATGAAATCTCAGATATCGAATATAATTTGTTCTTTCATATGTCAACTAATCTATTTTTTTCTTTGTCACTATTTGTTAGTCTTTATCTTTAGCGAATTTTTAGTAAAGATCTTGAAACTAGGAAAGTTCGGGATGAAAATTTTGGATGGCTATTAAAATCTCCATATGCATTTCCATAAGAGGGAGAAAAACTTTATATATGTATCATTAGGTTTCATGCTCCAGTTGACAAAATAAAATTATTATTATTATTATTTAGTAGAAAAGTCCATGCTTATTCCATACGCCAACATCATGCAGTTGTCTTCCATCAGATATGTTTCCCCTCGCAAACTAATTTGAGTTCAAACCTTTTCTGTAATTAACAAAGTAAGAACAAAATTCTTGAAGGCGTAAGGTCTGGATTTTTTATCCTTACCAAAAGGTCCTTTTTTTTTTCAAAATGCTATTGTCATATGAATCTAGATTTCACGTGCTTAGAAGTTTTGCATATATACAAAAAATTTACCTTGCATTATATATAATATACATTATACATGATACAAAAAAAATTACTTTGTATTAGATAATCTAGATCCATATATCGTTCTGAGAGAATTCGAAAATATCAGAGTTTTATTTTTGGCGTCAACCTATTCTCCAAAAGTAATAAGTACTTAAATGTATTTTAGAAGTCACTTCGGTTAATCCTTTGAAGTGTATATAAATTCCTAGGAATTTTTGGACTGAAACATGTATTAATGTCATTGACAAAAAGGAAAATGCATTATACACGACGCCATAAGAAAAAAACATCATATATATATACTGTACATGTGCAACAAAAATCTCGAGGGTTTTGACTTTGGTCTGAATTTGGATTGGACCCATAAAGATACAGGCACACATATAGTGTTCTCTCCACTTGGTCCGACCAAGACAAAGACATTTCATCCATTGGCTGTGGCCTAACCACTTCACTTTCAAAACCCATCACATGTTCCATCATAGGGCTATGCAAAAGTCTAACCCATATATAATGTCATTCTAAAAAACATTTTAAGTACTATAACATTTTGTAATCGGGTTTATTTTATTAAACCTCACATAATATGTTTTTTACTTTTCATCATAAAATGGGTAGATAAGAGAAACTGTGTTTGAGGCTCCATTTCATTTTCAGCCCACGTCATTCCCAAATACCAAAAAAAAAACTAATTAAGCACATATAATATATAGCTTATTTACATATAATAATTATGACCTTTAAAAAAATCAATTAATAAAGATCTTATTAAATTGAATTTATGTTTTTCGCACAAAATATTTTTATATATAATTAAAGAAAAAATATTATAGGTCATCATAAAATAATATATATAATATTGGTTAAAAATCAAATAATGACATCAAATAATAAATTTTTATTATGTATGGGTATAAGTGTACTCGAGTAATTATTATGTCAAGTAAAAAGTATCTTCTAGTAAAATAATAGATATATTTTTTATTATTTACTAAATTAGGAACCGCCCGATGAATGTATTTTTTAATTTTAAAATAAATTAAATTTAAGTAAAATTAGTTATTAAAGTAAATATATGTGTTTAATGGTTTATCTTATAAAAATAAATTTAGGGGGAAAATAGAAATCATATTTCGTTAGAGAAAAGAGTTTGGTTATTAACATATTTTACATGAATAAATTAATTTATATATTATAATTTTATTATTAAGATATTAAAAATATATACCACATCCATTAGTTTGATCTATCTTGTCATTTATTTTTTCGGTATTTTAAAAATATCATAAACTAAAAAACTAAACCGAATCTTACCCGACAAAAACCGGAAAGGATCCTAAACTTTTATATCTGAAAAACCAAACCCAAACTAAACCGAAAACTGAATGGATACATGAAATATTCGAAATACAACTATATATTCAAAACCATTAATAATATATAAACTTGATATAACTCAATTATATATCCTACAATTATAAACCCAAAATATCAATTATTTTTAGATCAAAATAACCAACATACGCAAAATACAAAAATATTTGAAAGTTCTAAGTTATATTTATAAAAATTTAACCAAATTTTATTCAAATTAAAACAATTTTTAATATTTGTTTTCTATTTCGTGTATCCAAACCTGACTCAAATGCATATGGAACCAAACCAAACTGAATGGATCATAGGCATCTAAACCCAAAAACCCAAGTGACATGAACCAACCCTAACGCTCATACCTAGTATGAGATGTAAAAATAATCCAATGACCGGCGGCTATGTTCTCACTCATATCTAGGTGAGACGATGTTCTCGCAAGATCTTAATTATCCAATCTGATATTCTCTTGTTGAGATCGTATCTCGGTTCCCAACATAATATTTGTTCCCTCTCGCAACTTCACTTTGCCGGAATCTTTCACTATTTTTTATCTCATGGCATTTTCTGACAACATCTTCTAGCTCCATCATTCCGTCACCAGCTCTCAATTTTATTCTTATCTCGGGCTGTATACCTTAAGATGTTTAGTTTTCATTTTTTTTTCTTTTCCGTTATCGGATTCTTATCCACTATCAATTTTAATCTCCAACAGAAGTCTAATCGACTTGCTCCTTCCTCTAGCTAGATCCAGATAAGTGTATGAGAATTAGTTCCGCATGAACAACTCTCTTAAAATGTATTTCCGCCTCGTTTTGGGCTTATTTTCTTTGTGAAAGAACAATTTTTGCAATCTTCCTTTGGGAGAAATCATTTACACATTTTTTCTCCTCTATGGAGAAAATATTTTCTTCAATTTTCATGTCCAAGAGAGGTGTTATTTTTTCGTTTCATAAACCAAGAATATCATATATTTTTCTAACTAATTTCTTATCTTATGTTAATTATATGTAACTCTTGTTGATAAACCCGACAAAACTGTTTAACAGTTACTCTTGAATATCGTTTAGTACTTCTAACATTCTGCATATTAGATCATCTCCTAAAATTTATTGAATACTTAACTAATTAGAATAATAATTTAAATTGGATTATACTTAATCAATTTTGTTCATTCTGCAACCAAAATTTATATAATAAGATTAGATAAATTAATAATTTTTTGGTCTCTTTTTTAAAATTATTTCTTAATTTTAATTATTGATTAGATAAATTAAAAATTTCTTGTTTAACTTTTTTTCCTTAAGATAGGGTTTTAAATTTTATTTTCGTTTTGGTATTTGTTTTAAAATTATTTATTGATTTTAATTATTGATTAGATAAATTAAAAATTTATTCGTTTCATTTTTTCCTTTTAAAATTATTTCTTAATTTTAATTATTGATTAGATAAATTAACAAATTTTTGGTTTCCTTTTTTTTTTTAAAGTTATTTCTATATTTTAATTAGTTTTATTTTCGTTTTAAATTTGTTTTAAAATTATTTTTTAATTTTAATTATTGATTAGATAAATTCAAAATTGTTTTTTAAATTATTTCTTTTATTTTTGTTTTTAGATTTTTTTAAACTTATTTCTTAATTTTAATTATTGATTAGATAAATTAACAAACTATTGGTTTTTTTCTTTGATTAGATAAATTAACTAATTTTGGTTTAACTTTTTTTCCTTAAGATAGGGTTTTAGGTTTTATTTTCGTTTTTGTATTTGTTTTAAAATTATTTCTTGATTTTAATTATTGATTAGATAAATTAACAAATTTTTGGTTTCATTTTTTCCTTTTAAAATTATTTATTAATTTTTATTATTTATTTGATAAATTAACAAATTCTTGGTTTCCTTTTTTTCCTTTAAAAATTATTTATATATTTTAATTAGTTTTGTTTTCGTTTTAAAATTTGTTTTAAAATTATTTCTTAATTTTAATTATTGATTAAACAAAATTAACAAATTATTGGGGTTTTTTTTTGTTTTTAGATTTTTAAAACTTATTTATTAATTTTAAATATTGATTAGATAAATTAACAAATTATTGGTTTCTTTTTTAAATTTAAAATTAGGAATTTTTTGCAAACTACCCTATTTATATTTTTTTATTTGAAAAATACTCTCTTTATTTATTTATTTATTTAAATCAATATTTATATATATATGATATGATAATTTTACCCTTATTTAATTTACAAGTTATTTATTTTTAATAAATAAAAATGAATTTTCTTAATAATAATAATAATTATTATTATTAAAAAAAAATTTTGTGATAACGATATTTTATTGATTTTATATAATAAAACACAAGTTTTTTCATTATTACTCTAACTTAGGTTTTGTATTAAATATTTATGTACAATGAAACATAAATAAAAAATAGAGCATTAGCTTACATAAGCAACATAAATCAAATATGAATTTTTTAATAGCAGAGAATAAAACTTATGTTTGAATTCCATTTGATAAAAGAAAACTTTATTTCTTATCTGAAAAGATAATTGTTTAGAAGCTTATTGAGCTTAGAAAAAATTGGTCCAAAAATTTAAACGAATGCTTTAGAAGATGTTATGATTTTTTCAGTAATTTTTTTAGCCAATTAATAAGAAATATTTAAGGGATTTTAAAGAGATTTTTTTATGTTTTTCCCCAAATAAAATCTTTATTTTTCTTTAAAAAAGATATACTCGGTTTTATTGTTTAAATTAATTTTTTCTAAAAATAAGATTCACATTTAAAAGGGTATTTAGTAAAATAATAACATTATTTTATTTAAAATAGACTGAATGAAGAGAAGATATTAAAAAAAAAAACTGAAAGAAGATATTTTTCCAAATTTTCTCTTAAAATTATTTAGTTCTGTAAATATTTTTTTAATAATTGTACTTATGAATTTAACACGTGACAAAATCTGAATTACTTGTGACATATGTCATGATCTTGTGAAGTATAATTTAGATACGTATCGGCTTCTCGTGAGTGTAACCGAATTTTATATAATAAGATTATGTAGTGTAAATTAAAATTTCGGATACTCTGAAATTTGAAAACACTCAAAACGAATAATTTGGATACCTTACAGGATTTGTACACCCCTGACATTTTGTAAAGTATATATATACATATATATTTTTTTTTTTCAAAAAAGAAAGCACTTTTTGTGCTTTTGGTTTTAATTAACAAAAAATGAACACCATGAGATTCCACTAACTCATGTGTATATAAACGTAAGAGAATCAGTCAATGCACTTCAGCATCCACACACTTTGAATGCTCAATCAAAGCTTCTTCATAGTAAAATTTCCTCACAACGTCAGAAATCGAAAAGAAGATGAAAGAGAGAGATTCAGAGAGTTTTGAAGCTCTCTCTCAAGTTCTCCCAAACACTTCAAATGCTACACACATGATCCAGATGGCCATGGCCAACTCAGGATCATCTGCAGCCGCACAAGCCGGTCAAGACCAACTTGACAGGTCAAAGTGGCTGCTTGACTATCCTGAACCACCTAGCCCGTGGCATGAACTCAAGAGCCAAGTCACACACTCTTTCCTAACCAGAGCCAAACGGTTCAAGTCACTTCGAAAACAGCCTCTCCCACAACGAATCCTTTCTATCCTCCAAGCCGTTTTCCCAATCTTTGGTTGGGGCAGAAACTATAAACTCACTATGTTCAAGAACGATCTCATGGCTGGTTTAACCCTGGCTAGTCTATGCATTCCCCAGGTATATTACATATATAAAAATTTAAGAATAATCTTTTGATCCGCTTAGAGATCTTAACTTCAAGAAATTTGAAACTCTTTATTTATTTATTTTTTGTGCAGAGCATTGGTTACGCAACTCTTGCAAAGCTTGATCCTCAATACGGCCTATGTAAGTTTATATTACGTACATATTAAAATTACGAATTTATTTTTCTTCAAATAAAAACGACAATATTTATATTTGAAAATAATAAATATGATAACTTTTAAACGGATAAAAGGTAAGAAAATTGTATGTTTGATACAATAGAAAAATTAATGGAAGATATAACCTCATGAATTAGCTAGTTCTTACATATGGAGTGTTATACTTTTACAGATACGAGTGTGGTACCACCATTGATATACGCATTGATGGGGACATCAAGAGAGATAGCAATCGGACCAGTGGCTGTAGTATCTCTTCTGATATCATCAATGTTGCAGAAACTCATCGATCAAGAAACAGATCCCTTGGGTTACAAGAAACTCGTCCTAACCACAACTTTCTTTGCCGGGATCTTCCAAGCTTCTTTCGGGTTATTCAGATTAGGGTTTCTGGTGGATTTTCTGTCTCACGCAGCCATAGTAGGGTTCATGGGTGGTGCAGCCATAGTAATTGGACTCCAACAGCTCAAAGGTTTGCTTGGTATCACTAACTTCACCACCAACACTGACATCGTCTCTGTTCTTCGAGCTGTCTGGCGATCTTGTCAACAACAATGGAGCCCTCACACTTTCATCCTGGGATGTTCCTTCCTCAGTTTTATCCTTATCACTCGCTTCATCGTAAGTGATTCTTTTGATTCATTCATCTACCACCACTAATCCTACTTTTAAATACCTTATATGAAAGTTCATAGGTTTTCGTTTTAAACCAATTAGCAAACATATATTTTTATGTTAGGATAGGCTGATAGCGATTTTTTCACGCATGTTTTACGTGTTCAACATGTTAAATCTACATTTTATATTAGAGAAATCATTTAAAAATAATTAAGTTTTAACTGTAAAACAAACTTCGGAGACTTGTAAAGATTAAAAGTGTTAGATAATGAACTGAATTAGCATTGAAATATGAATATTAATTAGGGAAAGAAGAACAAGAAGCTGTTTTGGCTACCGGCAATAGCTCCGTTGATCGCCGTTGTAGTGTCAACGTTAATGGTGTTTCTCACAAAAGCTGACGAGCATGGTGTGAAGACGGTGAGGCACATCAAAGGAGGTCTTAATCCAATCTCCATTCACGATCTCGACTTTAATACTCCTCATCTCGGACAACTCGCTAAAATCGGATTAATCGTTGCTCTTGTTGCTTTAACCGTAAGTTTCATTTTTAACCAAATGACCTTGAATAATAATTATTAATTTTCTGATATTAATTAATTACTGTATATATGCTTTTGATTTTTTTTTTCAGGAGGCTATTGCGGTGGGAAGGTCATTCGCCGGAATTAAAGGGTACAGACTCGATGGAAACAAAGAAATGGTGGCCATTGGATTTATGAATGTTCTCGGTTCCTTCACATCTTGTTACGCTGCTACTGGTACTTAATTAATTATTTATACAGATATATCAAAATCCGACTATAAACATATGGACCACTTTTTGGGTGGAATGTGAAGTACTACATAGAAAAGTAATTTTTGGTGGATGAATACAATTTGATTACTATTTTGTAAACTTTTTAAAAAATTAATTAAAAAATCAATTTCTAAGAAAAATCATATGATAAGGACTGATAATATAAATATTTTAATTATATAAAATATATAAATGAAAATGTTATATGTTGTGAAGCGACGACCTAATTAAATTGTAAAAAAAAAACATCATCTTAAATATTTTTCCAATTAATTATGTCAACGTAACGATCTTTTTGTTTTACAATTTTTGAAATTTAGGTTCTTTCTCTAGGACCGCCGTGAACTTCGCCGCCGGATGTGAGACCGCAATGTCGAACATTGTAATGGCGGTTACGGTGTTTGTAGCACTCGAGTGCCTAACAAGGCTTCTTTACTATACTCCAATCGCCATCCTCGCCTCCATAATTCTTTCAGCACTTCCGGGATTAATCGACATTAATGAAGCTATTCATATTTGGAAAATCGACAAATTTGACTTTCTTGCTCTCATTGGAGCTTTCTTTGGTGTTTTGTTCGGTTCCGTCGAGATCGGACTTCTAGTCGCGGTACGTATAACACATTAGGTTTAAAGTGAACTATGTACAAATGTGAAGTTTCAAGAAAGTTCATTAGGTGTTTTGGTTATGTTTATATAAATGAAAGAGATTAATTTGATTGTGTGTTTATGTGTTGATAGGTGGTTATTTCGTTTGCCAAGATCATACTCATATCGATTCGACCAGGGATTGAAACGTTAGGAAGAATGCCCGGGACCGATAGTTTTGCAGATACCGATCAGTATCCTATGACGGTTAAGACTCCCGGAGTGTTGATTTTTCGTGTCAAATCTGCATTATTGTGCTTTGCTAATGCTAGTTCCATCGAGGAAAGGTATAAAACATATGGCATATCAATTAAATTAAAAATAAAATAAAAATTAATTAATACATATATATTTTATTATATAAATTTGGGTTACACTCACGAGAAGCCGACACGTGTCAAAACTATAAATTACGAAATCATGACACGTGTCATAAATAATTCAGATTTTGCCACGTGTCAAATTCATAATTACAATTATTAAAAAAATAAAGAAATAAATAATTTAAAAAAACTAAGAATTTGTTAATTTATCTAATCAATAATTAAAATTAATAAATAATTTTAAAACAAATTCAAAAACGAAAATAAAAGAAATAATATTAAAAGAAAAAAGAAACCAAGAATTTGTTAATTTATCTAATCAATAATTAAAATTAAAAACAAATCCAAAAGATAGAATAAAACTAATTAAAATATAGAAAAAAATTTTAAAGGAAAAAGGAAACCAATAAAAATTGTTAATTTATCTAATCTTATTATATAAACCTTTGGTTGCAGAATGAACAAAATTGTTTTAGTATAATTCAATCTTATTCATTATTCTAATTGATTAAGTGTTAAATTTTTTTTAAAAGATGATCCAATATGCAGAATGTTAGTAGTACTAAATGATATTCAAGACCGACTGTAAAACAGTTTTGTCAGGTTTATCAACAAGAGTTACATATAATTGACATAATATAAGAAATTAGTTAGAAAGATATGACGAAGAAACAACACCTCTCTTGGACATGAAAATTGAAGAAAATGTTTTCTCCATAAAGGAGAAAAAGTGTGTAAATGATTTTTCCCAAAGGAAGAAAACAAAAATTGTTGTCTCGCAAAGGAAATAAGTCGAAAACGAAGTAGAAATATATTTTGAGAGAATTGCTCATTGCTCATGTATAGCCAATTCTCATATACTTATCTGGATTTAGCTAGAGGAGGGAACAAGTCGGTGGAACTTTTGTTGGAGATTGAAAATGATGGTGAATAAGAATCCGACAACGGAAAAGAAAAAAAACCGTAAAAACTAAACATCTTAATGTATAAGACCCGAAATAAGAATAAATTTGAGAGCTAGTGACAGAAGGGTGGAGTTAGAAAAAGTTGTCAAAAAATGTCATGGGACAAAGAATAGTAAAAGATTTTAGCAAAGTGAAACTGCGAGAGGAAAAATATATTATGTTGGGAATCGAGATACAATCTCAACAAGAGAATATCAGATTGGACAATGAAGATATTGCTCTAACAACGTCTCACCTAGATATGAGTGAGAACATAGCCGTCGGTCACTGGATTATCTTTATATCTCATACTAGGTCTGGGCGTTAGGGTTGGTTCATGTCTCTCGGATTTTTGGGTTTAGAGGCCTATGATCCATTCCGTTTGGATCACATCTTTACTTTAATAATTTTGCTTAAAATTAAGAAACCCGTCCGATGGACGGGTTCTAATCTAGTTATATGATATTAGAAGGATTAATTAATAAATAATGTATGCTAATTGTTTCTAATTGTCTATAGGATTATGGGATGGGTCAATGAGGAGGAGGAAGAAGAAAACACAAAGAGCAATGCCAGTAGGAAGATCCTCTTTGTAATCCTTGATATGTCAAGTAAGTATATATATATATATATATACTTTACAATAATGCTATTTACAAAGCATATATAGTTGACCAGATTCTCTTTACAATGATCGAAATAGCCACGATAAGGAAACAAATAGTTGAATTTAAGTTTGTATTTTTTTTTTAATCTAACCTTTCTCATATATATTTATTGATAGATTTAATAAATGTGGATACATCGGGGATTGCTGCTTTGGTGGAGCTCCATAACAATTTAATCAAAACTGGTGTTGAGGTAATTAAAATATATTCTCACAAGTTATAACCCCGGCCCCCTTGCTCATTAAAAAAAATCGACAATATTTGTTTTGCAGCTAGTGATCGTTAACCCAAAATGGCAAGTGATCCATAAGCTGACTCAAGCAAAGTTCGTCAATAAAATCGGGGGCAAAGTTTATTTGACAATCGGAGAAGCTCTCGATGCTTGCTTTGGATTAAAAGTTTAAAAACTAGTTTTTTTAATCAACGTATGTGTTACGGTTTGTGAATTTTGTGTGGTTTTCTATCATAAACTATGCGTTTCGCGCATGATGATGTATAATTATTAAGTACGTATAATGTGTAATATTGTAGAGTGCCTTGGTGTTTAAATAAAGTCGTGCAAACTATATAGTGTGACGACCGATGGGGTGTGTAACTAGATTTTGAAATAATGTATATACATATTTGTAAGTTTGAGAAGTTTTGGTGTGTTGCTTTTTGTTTGACAAAAATTGGAATATTGGTGTTTTATAAACAAGACCTATGATGACTGATATATTTTCAAGTATAATGACTGATAAAAAAAAAACAAAAAGAAGTATAATGACTGATATATTATCGAGTGAACGATAAATAATTTTTGCCTTTAGGTATCCAAAGTCCGTAGGTTATTACTTATTAATCGTTTCTTCAATAATAAAAATTGCGGCGAAATTTCGGCTTAAAATCAGTACTTATACGCTCTATTGGGAGGGTTAATGATGTTTCCCAATTTAAATAGTTTAATCCACTTTTTTACTTTTAATTATTGAATTTAGTGGGAACCACTGTTTTGTTCACGAAATTTTCACTGCTTCACATATATGCGTCTAGGTTCACTGAATCTGATTAAACTTAAGATATTCTTGATAAAAAAGTTGATTTGCTTTGGTCTATGTTTCCTCATTCCTGTCTATCTTAGCTATATATGATATTGAACACCAATTAAGAATTCTTAAAAACAAAAACACTAACTAACACTTCAAGTTGCATTTGTGGTCCAACCTAATGCATATTTCTTTTCCCGGTCAATTTGTGTGTATTTTGATTAATCTTCACTAAACGAGAGATGACACTTTGGTATTATATTTCGAATTGGCAAGTATCCGTTACGTTTACTAGTTTTTTTTTCATAAATTGTTATAATTAAATTATATTTTTGCCAAATTTTGTTTTTCTTTTAGTTTGATTATTAGCATATTAATATTTAATATATATGCTAATAATTGCTAACATTTTGGCATCATACAATATCAATATATATATCTATGTTACTGGATAAATTATTATAAAGATTACACAAATCTTCTCTATCCAAGAGATTACACTCTTGGTATAATATACTAAGTTGATAAATTATTTTTCCTCAATTTAGTTAAAAGGATCCCCCTCTAATAATAAGAGTTGACATCGTTGGTTGTATATATTATTACAATATGTTGAGTTATTCAGTAAGAGAAAGCATTGGATAAAGTTTGTCAACATCACAGATGATTGTCAACATTTGAATTTGTTTTGTTTATGCGTCCCACAATATTTACAAAAACAATTTCTTAAAAATAAAATTTGCTGTGAGTTATGACTTATGAGTATTGATTTCTGTGACTTTTTTTTTTTTGGGGCAAATGATTTCTGTGACTAAAATCCAAAAAGAAAAGAGAAATCAATAGTTGAAGCTTATAGTAGTCCAGAATAAGTGTAGAGAGTTAGGTCACAGTGTTATATATGGACTCTAAGCCCATATTATAGCGTTAAAGCCCATATGATAGAGTTAAACCATTTAGTGGACTAGACCAATGCTAATAATTGGTATACGTTCCTTTTTTTTGGGTCAACACTTCCCATAATTCTTATTCCCATTTCTTTTTGGTATAATTAATAATTCTCTTTCATTTCTTCATAATAGTATATACTACCCTTTTATGCTATTGCATACTATTTTTTTTTTGTTCAATTTTGTGTATAGGATTTTGAGAGTATTTTACTTTAGTTTCCAAGTAATTAGGATACAAACTTTTTTAGATTTGATAATCTTTAAAGTAACTTCCAAATTCAATATCTGAATACAGTTTACTTTTTCATTTTCTACTTTTTAAATGTATAAACTTAACTGATCTACTTTAATCTTCTCATTTCTAACTCTTTAATTAGCTTAAAAATTATTTATAATCTCAAAATTTAAAATCAAGTATTATATCTTATCAAATTTAAATAATCTATCCACATACTCATAAAATATTCAAAATATTAAATTTATCATCTTAAATTCATTATTAATTTTTAAAACGTACTGTTATAACTAGAAAGTAATTAGTACATAAAGTTATATTAAAAATGGCACTTTAAATTTGTATATACACCTTTTAAAGTGTCATCCTTTTGTATTTTTTAGTTTATATTATGGTGTTATCTCATTCCTCATAGTTTTTCTTTTCTGCTAGTTAGATCGTGTTATAAAGATAACACCATAATAGAAACTAAAAAAATACAAAAGGAAAATAGATATTCTTACAAATAATTAATTTGAAGACAAAATTAAGGTCATTGACAAAAAGTGGAAACAAACGAGATTCCCTTAATTTCTAAGACTTGATTATATGAATTATGATTAGCACAAAATCAATTTCATCCGATCACAAATATACATGTAATGCTTCAACGAAATCACAAACGTACACGTGTCACAGTGTCCATTTGTTTTGTTTTGTACGTGTCACACGTACCTGTATTGTTTTGTTTTGTTTTTTTGTTACTGTAAATCCACACGTAGCATATTAATATCTCTCTTCGTCAACCTTCAAGACTTGAGTTTTGTCTTCTCTTCCCGTTGAAGTAAGTCTGAACCAAACCTCCCCGAGCGATCAGACTCTTTCCGATTTCAATCCGGCGAAGATCCTGCCGCGTTGAAAAGCAATGAAATCGGAGACTTTAACATTAGTTCTGGTGTATCTCGCCGGAATCATGGAGCGAGCCGACGAGTCTCTGCTTCCAGGAGTTTACAAAGAGGTAGGAGATGCTCTACACGTGGACCCCACAGCTCTTGGAACTCTAACTCTGTTCCGTTCTATTGTTCAGTCTTCTTGTTACCCTTTAGCCGCTTACTTGTCTTCCAGACATAACCGAGCTCACGTCATCGCTCTCGGCGCTTTCCTCTGGGCCACTGCCACTTTCCTCGTCGCCGTTTCCACCACTTTCTTCCAGGTTTTACTTCTTTACCCTTTTGCTCTGTTTTAGCTCAACTGTTATCAGATCTGTTAGATTTTGGAAAATCTGTTGATCTGGAAAAGTTTCAATTTAGGAGACAATCATAGATCGTTGGTTCTCTATTTTAGATGTTGAGATTCATTTGTTTATATGTGAAGGCAATGAAAGCTTAGACTGTGTCATTTATGTGTTCTTCAGGGGATTGTTTCATTGAGTATATAAACTCATTGCAAGTTTCTATGGAAAATGAATTTGGATTTTCATTTGCCACAAGGTCGAATCGAATGGATCTTTTACATTGTTGCTATATATGTTTGGTGGTTGGAACCAGGTGGCTGTATCAAGAGGCTTGAACGGAATAGGACTCGCTATTGTGACACCTGCGATTCAGTCACTAGTCGCTGACTCAACCGAAGACAGTAACCGTGGTATGGCATTTGGATGGCTAGGATTCACTTCAAACATTGGTTCAATACTTGGCTATATCTTTTCTATCCTCCTTGCCTCCAAGTCTTTCAATGGCATCTCTGGCTGGAGAATTGCTTTCCTTTTGGTAGCACTCCTAAGCGTATTAGTCGGTATTTTGGTCCGTATCTTCGCAACCGACCCTCATTACAGTGACAAGATAATCACAAAACATGTCAAAGACAAACCTTTCTGGTCAGATATAAAAGATCTATTGAAAGAAGCAAAAATGGTTATAAAGATTCCATCTTTTCAAATCTTTGTCGCTCAGGGAGTTTCAGGGTCATTCCCTTGGTCAGCTTTAGCTTTTGCACCATTGTGGTTAGAACTCATCGGTTTCTCCCACAAAAAAACCGCGGTTTTAGTAACTCTCTTCACCATTTCTTGTTCCTTTGGAGGTTTATTTGGTGGATATATGGGAGATACTCTTGCCAAGAAGCTTCCAAATGCTGGTAGGATAATCCTCTCTCAGATAAGCTCTGGTTTGGCAATTCCTTTAGCTGCGATTTTACTTATCGGATTACCTGATGATCCCTCTACGGCGTTTAGCCATGGTCTTGTTTTTGTCATCATGGGATTATGCATCTCATGGAACGGTCCAGCTACAAACAGGTAATCTAAAATGCATATATTTTGAATCTTCTTGAAAAGTTTTTTTTTTCTTTTTCTTTAATTCCCGGAAGAGTGTTCTTGAAATGGTTTTATACAGTCCGATATTTGCAGAGATTGTTCCCGAGAGAGCGCGGACGAGCATCTACGCGTTAGACAGATCATTCGAGTCGATTTTAGCTTCTTTTGCTCCACCAATTGTTGGGATGCTTGCTCAGAACGTCTATGGATATAAACCTGTCCCTGAAGGATCCTCAAGCTTGATCAAGATTGAATCAGACAGAGAGAACGCAGCCTCGCTTGCTAAAGCACTTTACACAGCGATCGGTATCCCGATGCTGATCTGTTGCACAATCTATTCGTTCCTATATTGCACGTATCCGAGAGACCGAGACAGAGCAAAAATGCAGGCTTTGATTGAGTCAGAGATGCAACAAATCAATGAAGAAGAAGAAGATGAGATTGAGGTGAAGTGTTTTGGAGCTGAGGAACACGATGAGACTTATTTGCTGAAGCAGCATCAGAGTGAGAATGTCAAATGATGATTTGGGATTTGACAATTGACTCATTTAGGATTCCAAGTATAATTATAGAAAGATGGGGTTATATTTATAGTTTTTGTAAAAGAGAAGCACTGAATTATTTTGTAAGGAAATATATTAATGAGTGTTGATCTGAATGATATTATTCGTTTCTTAAAATTTGAAAATTATTCTTCACAATAATGCAATGCAAGTAATTAAATTAGTAATAATATCATGTGAACCAAAAAGTTAATTTGGTAAAAAGATAAAAACTAGTACAGTTATACCGAACCGGAATTAAACTGGGTTCCGACAGAACAAGAGGCTGGAGACAGGCGCGTCAGTAAATTGGAGTTATTTCGATTTATGGGTTTCGGTAATTCACTTTACTCTTCTTTCTGTCCCAAAGCTTTTATACGGAAGAGAAGATCCATCTCTCTCTCTCTTCTTCATCGTTCTTTTCACTTCCAATGTCCCAGTTGAAGAAGATAAACCAGAATCATGACCTAAATGCGGCTGTACAATTCTTCAGTTAATCGCGAAGATCGAAGAAGTAGCAGTAATCTACTGTTTTGTTGGGTTACTTTGCCGAGTTCCTAATTCTAGGTATCTTCTTTTCTCATAGCCTTTTCCTTTCTCAGTCAAAATTCAGCAAGTGAAAAAGTGATAAACTTTTTATTTTGTTGTTGTTTGTAACGTATACAAGACAAGATATTTTTTTAATGGGTATCTCGAAGATTCGTGCTTTCCTTGTAAATTTTCCAGAATCTTCTTTCTCTACTGGGTTTGAGTTCTTGTACTCAAATTTTTGCTGATTTAAAGTGTTTTGGAACTTAGATCTTACTGTTAGACACATCGAGAATCTCCCTTGTTTGATATATGCTGTTCTCTTGTTTTAGAGATCTAATTGATTCGAACAATGTTGTCTTTTAGCTGCCAAATCAAATTGGTTTTAGTTTGTTTTTTTTTTTCTTTCTGTTCGTGGTTGTGAAAAATTACAAGATCTCTTTTTGTCTATTTCAGCTGTCTCTTTGTTTTTCCCTCTCAGGTTTTCAAAAATTAGGACCACTCGATTTTTCGTGTAAGATCCAATTTCGCCCTTTCGTTTTCAGGATTTGACTTGGCACAATAGAAACATATTAATTTTATTCAATACTCAAACAGTTTTTGTTTCTTCCTAATTTAATGTTATTTCTTGTGTTATAGTTTTCAGCTAATGATATGTTTCTGGTATTGTTGTTATGTAGATTGATTGAAGAAGCGGAAACAAGTTTTGATTTTTATCAATGGATAAAGCTTCTTCACAAGAGTGTCCTTATCCAGGATGTTTCTTCTGTGTAATGAAAGAAGGAAACCCGAGTAAACGAAGATCTTGCATTCTCAAATTCTTTCGAGATCTTCCTTCTCAAGACGATGATGGTCAAGTTCTTCCCATTAGTGGTCTCTGGAACACAGCTATGGCACATCCTAATGATCCTGAGTTCATTGAGCTTGGAATCTTCGAATGTATGTCTGCTTTGATATGGAAAGGACTTAAAAACCGGCGTTGGCTATCTCATGATCAGAACATATACATTCCTTATTACGCAGCTCACATTATCGGGTCTTATACTATGAACATGGAAGAGTTTGCTGAGAGAGCTGTAGAAGCTGGTGTGATTCCTCCACTTGTTGAGCTTTTAAGAGGTAGGCTTACTTGGGTTGAACAAAGAGTAGCGGTTCGTGCTTTAGGGCATTTAGCTACTTATCCTAGCACTTTTCCCGCTGTTGCGAATCACGGTGAGATCCTCGAGCTTGCTATACAGTTGGCGATGAGTTCGCTGGAGATAGTTTATTCTCATTTTTATCAGTATCCTGATCGAAGGTTGAGTTACCATTGCGATTTGCTGACACGTGGAATGGGAGGTGTTGAGATGGAGTCAAGAAAAGCAGAGGAATGGGCAAGCCAGTTGCAATGCTGGTCTCTTCAGCTTATAAACTGTTTCGCCTTTAAACCTGAGTTTCTTCCCACTTTGTGTAAACCTGAGTTTCTTGTGAATCTTCCGGTCATGTGGGGTGGACTTGTGAATGAGAACTCTCCAGCTGGTATTGGTTTGCTTAGAACAATCTGTCAACATAAACTTGGACGTGGACCTGTCTCTGTGTGTCCGGGAATGATCGAGGCGTTGTGTAATATCGCTCGTTCTTCTGATGATTGGCAGTATATGGCAATCGAATGTCTTCTTTGGTTGCTTCAAGATCCTAATACGTCTCATAAGGTAATTGACAAAGCGGTGCCAACTCTTGTGGATCTTGCAGAGATCACAAACTTGGGTGATCACAAGAAGCTTGGAGATTCCATTGTAAGTGTTCTTCAAGAATGCAGCTCCATGGGTAACCGTTCAAGGGAACTGATCGAAGAAACGGTAAATTCTCGACAAAGACTGAAATGGGAGAAGAGTATGCCTAAAGAGGATCTTCATATCAAACAAGCAGCAGCATTAGTGGTCAAACTTGAAGGAAACTCTCTCTTTTCTTCAGGAGAAATCGCAGGTGCAGCGGAAAAGTATTCAGAAGCATTGTCGTTATGTCCAATGAGGTCGAAGAAGGAGAGAGTAGTGTTGTATAGCAATCGAGCTCAGTGTCATCTTTTGCTGCAACAGCCTTTGGTTGCTATAAGTGACGCTACACGTGCGCTTTGCTTGCATAATCCTGTAAACCGGCATGCTAAGAGTCTATGGAGAAGAGCTCAAGCGTATGATATGTTAGGTTTAGCTAAAGAGAGTTTGTTAGATGCTATTTTGTTTATCAACGAATGTTCTCAGTCGAATGATCCGGATCTCTCTATGAGACAGAACAAGGTTCCTGATTACGCGGAGAGGTTGGTGAAGAAGCAGATGCGAGCGGCTTGGTTGTTTAAAGAAGCGTCATTGAAGCATGGAGGTGTGCATAGGAAAGGTGAAGAGAGGGAAGTGTATGGAAATGAAAGCGATGATTCGGAATGGGAAACAGCGAGTGAGAGTGATATTGGAGATGACGGAAGAGAGCATATGGGACTTGATGATGAGGAGGAAGAGGAAGAGGAAGGTCATGGTGAGAAGTGGAAGAACCGAGAGAAATCGAGTGATAAGAATGAGAAAAATTCTGCTAAAGGTTTGATTTTTACCGGTTTATTTGCGCCATTATGATCAACCCATCGTGTGATTTTCAATTTGCTAAAACTCTATGAATTGAATATATTCAGGTATGAGGCATGGATACAGCATAAAGCTAGCTGAAGATGAAATATGAAACAAACGGATCAAACAAGGTCTTTGTATGGGTTTTAGTCTTTTTACAAGCAAGAAACTTCCTTCATGGAAATCGTAAGTTCTTTTTTACTTTATTTAGTTTTGCGTGATTGTAGAATTTGTTGTGGTAAATTTTATCCATTTGAAGGCGTAAAGAAGAAAGGAACCATTGTTTTGTTTTTCAGTGATTTTATTTATTTTTATTTTGGGGTGTATGTAACTAAGAATTATTCAAGAGACTATGAATTCCAATTTGTATAAATTTCATCATCTCTTGTATTAAGAAATGATTTTAGGATCTTGTGTTAGGGAGATTTTTTTGTTTTGTTTTGGAACAGTGATTGGCAGAGATTTTAGATTAAAAAGCATTTTAAACTGTAAATACGCACGTTAGCTAATCATAATATTAAAAAAAAAATTGTAGTAGAATGGCACGAGAGTGAAATTTGATTGGAGGAAAGAGGATATGTACCAAGGCACTATTTACCTGTACGTCAAGTTTGAGATCATCTTCTCATGTCTTTTTGCAAATTGCAGTGATATTTTTTAAATTTGTATACAAGTTTTAAAATGCTGTCCTTTGGATAACTCCAACGGATAAAAAAAGAATGATGGTCCTTTCATATTATGAAAAAGGGTTAATTTTTAATCATGAAAAAGTATTGTGGAAACATTTTTTTTTTGTTTCTCAAACTAAAATATTTTGTGATGAAAAAACAGTTTAGGGTTTGTAAGTTAGTAGTAACCAACCTAGTTCAATATAAAAATCACGTTTCCGATACCCTTATAAAAAAGTATTTGTTTTCATAAATTCCCATAAAGAAAATGATTTTTCGACATATAAATGATAAAATATAACCATATCTGCATAATTATGTCTACATTATGGTTACGTAATTAAAATCTTAACAAAAATGAGTGAAACGCCAAATATATTTGTTAAAATAGTTTACATTAAACTTTTACCATCAGAATCAAGTGGTGGTGGTTTAATGATTCTCATTTGAAGAAAAGTTGTCTTGTTGATCTAGGCCAGGGATCGGTTCTCCTCAAGCGTAAAATTATCTAAATCACTCTATTTGACTACATATATATGCATCCTTGCTTTCGGTCCATTTGAATACTCGGAGAGAGAATCTATCCGTGGACTGCACCTTCTCCATAATATTAGTCTGAACCCTTCCATAGGTTTGAGATGAGTTATAAAAAAAAAAAAAAATTTTACCATCTATAATTTTGGTAAGAGATTTTTTGCACATTTTCTTATGCAACCAAGTTTATCTTGTATGACTACAACTGACCATGGGATTGGTGGCTAATACTTTTGAGTCAAGTTCCATACTCATTTTAATTGAGTGTATCTAGTATAAAATTGTTTTATTTAATTTGATTCTGCTGACTCTATTTCAACACAACTTTCGGCTATTGGATGGTGCCCACGCAAAATGTAAAATAATAATCAAAAGGCCACATTTGCATAAACACCTTTATTTTGGTGATTCTACGTATCTAATTATCTCCCAAAACTATGGGCAAGAGTCGATATTAAAATCGACCCTTGGTCCTTTGAGATGCGCAAGAGTTTAATTTATAAAATAAAACCTTCACTAACAACATGATTTGAATATTTAATTCATTACAATGTGGAAAATCTAGTGTAAAAGTTCCTCGAACATTCCCCATATATTTATATAAATACTTCAAAATTGTTCATGCACATATTCGTCACACAAGCCTTCTTCATTTCTCTAAAATCCGCTCTAATTAGTTCCCTCCGGTGAAACAAAAATATTCTTGAATTGATTCGAAATTTTCACGCAAATGGGTAATGAAAACATTCGTTCTCTTAAAATTGAAGTGAAAATCGTGGAAGCGAGAAACGTAAAGCACAAGTCATCACCAACCACTCTCTTCGTTAGGTTCTATCTCCATGCAGGGAATAACAGTAAGATCAAACTAAACTCTACGGAGATCTGTTCGAGATCAGACAACGACGTCATGGTCTGGAACCAATCATTTGGTCTGGAGTGCCAAGGAAACGAAACCGCGGTCGAGGATTTGAAGCAACAAAACATCGTTTTCGAGCTGCGTAGAAGAAAAACGGCATCGTTTTTGAGTAAGTGGTCGAGATCGGAGTTGGTTGGTAGCGGAGAGATTTCTTGGAAATCGGTTATTGAGTCAGATGGGATGGAGACAGAGAGATTTATAGTGATGGGTGAGACGAAATATCAGATTTTGGAAGATTGTGATAAGCCTCTTTTGTTGAAGATAGCTTTAAAGGTGAAAGCTTCAAAAATGATGAACACTAAGAGAGTTAAAGATGATCTTTGTGAGTGTAGAGATTGTAGGAGATATAATTGCTTAGATTATGAAGCTTTTGTTGTGGCTTGTGCGTTAGCTGGAATCTAACTTGTAAGAGAAGAAAATTAAAACAAGATCTTATTTTAAAGAAACCCGAATGAATTGTTGCAATAAAACGAGAAAAAGAAAACTATATATGGATCCAAGTTCAAAGAAAATGAAAACACGCAACTGTTTCAAGCATGGTCATGTCCGAGAAGGGCGAGAAGCATATCCTTGTAGTCACCAGAAGTGTCCTTAGCAATGGCTCGATCAAGAGGACACTGTTCCTGCGTAAGTATTCCTCTTTGATCCGCTCCATGTCGACCTCAGCTCTTGTAGTGACCACTCTAGTAAGTGCCCACTCGTCTGTTCCCATCTTGTTGATGGCTCGACGTAGAACCTTCTCAAAGTACTTCTCTGGAATTGTCAAACATTTGATCGCAGTTTTGAGTAGTTGAACATAATCATCGTCCGAGTCTTCCTTGAGAAACTTGGTAATGGAGCTTCCGAAATTGTCCTTGAAGTGATTGAGTGTTGCATTGATCTGAGCTTTGCTCCTTGTTGTCAAGATTCTGATGAGATCTTCATCAGTGTAAGCCTTCTCAGTGATGTTCTTGTGAAGTATCTTAGCTTCGGATCTAGCTAACTTCACGTTGACCTCATCAGTATTTCCATCGTACCTGAAGGTACTCACAAGAGGAAGCAATAGCTGTATTTTTTCACAAGTGGTAAAATCAAAAACAACAAATATATGTTAGAAAATTACTCTTCAATTAGTTTTTAAAAATGAATATATAATAAACTTTTACTACCTTTCGAATATCTCCAGAGGTATGGTATGCAACATCTTCCTCGAGAGAGGTCGTGTAGCGAGCTTGGTATGCTTGCTTGACCTTGAAAAACTCAAGAGCAGGTCTAGTACAAGCGATTTCAACTAGAACCCAGTTGTTGGCAGTGAACATTTTGGTAGATTCCTTGACCAAATATGCATCTCTCTCAGTTGGATCAAGAGTCCACAACATCACAGCTCTCTGTTTTCAAGCACAACCATTGTATAGTACTCATAGCAAAAGAAGACGAAAATATGAAGATTGTGTTTGCTTTGACAAATTACCTCAAAGTCACCAGATAGTTCTTTGTCCAATTCCTTGAGAAGATCCTTATTGTAGTTAGCAGCATAAACGGCGCGGACGAAGATACGTTGCGTTGCATTTCTGTGAGCCAAGATTGATATGATCATGCCTTCGTTGGTTCCCCATCCTGCACCATACAAAAACAAATTTCAAACCGTAGTTTAATTAATCAGAAATGTAACCAAACTCAATCAAACCAAACCAAATTTTAGGATATAATTAACCGTTTGACCTTGCATGTCAAAATTTTAAGGTTAAATCACAATTTTGCATCGTAACAAAAGAGTCATACATTGGAGTTGGAAAAAAAAACCGTATACATATCATCGACTAAACTAGTTAGATCTGTAGATCAGACCGGTCAGATAATAAGGTTAATGTCGAAATAGAATATTGAACCTATCGATATGCAAATGATTCAATCGATGCATGAAGGTGAAGTAACTTTTATTCTTTTACATACTAAATCAATCGAATAATGAAGGAAGAGAGAGGAAAACCTTTAAAAGCCTTGTGGAGCTGCTCGGAGTCTTCTTCGGGAAGAGGAATATTTGCCGGAATTCTTAGAGACGCCATTCTCCGACCACTCAATATCTCTCTCTAGTTTACTTTGTTATGAGATGAAGAAAAATGTGGAACGAGGAAAATGCACCTTGTCTTAAATATAGAAATGAAATCTCAAAAAAAAAATTATTAATTAAATCATTTTTGTTAAAAAATTTTTAAGAAAATCAGTTAAAGAGATAAACTTTATTAGTACAGGCTGTATAATGTAAATACAGTGGACGGAAATGAAAAAACAAGCATCATGTTTTGCATTTTTTTTTTTGTCATAATGCTGCATATTAAATCAATTTGAATATGGGATTAAATAGTTATGGATTTTTTTCCTTGTACAATTCATTTTTCTTTTTGTTATCTTCTGTAATTCACATACGCACACTCTCGTTTTTAAATCCAGAATCTGACACGGTGGCATATTTATCCTGGAAATACAATTCATTTATAAGTGAATGTACATGCATTTAGCTTTATGGGGTGTAGAATTCCAACAAAAAAATATACTAAGCATGCATTTAGCAAAAAATTTTGGTTGATAAATCTTAAAGAGGATGATAGAGTGAAAGATATTTGTGGAAGTAGCATTCCAACCAAAATTTAAATCTCATCCAAAGGTTGTTTCATGATTAGATTAAGTGCAGAATACTTCTTTTTTTAATAAGTTTATTAAAACGAGCCTCTCTAAAATGGGCAATAGATATGGGCTTTTACATTAGGTCACCCAAGAAAACTTATTCAAGTTTCGAATGATAACTTCAATGAGTCAAATGTGAGGTTACCAGAATAATATAAATTCTTTTTCATTTGGATCGACAATTTTTTTTAATTAGAAAGGAAACTATATGCAAAGAACATTTATTGATCACAACCAAACTATATATAGAAGAAACTAACAGAAGGTGAATGTAATATTGTACATTTAGGGTAGACCCAAAATTTTATGCCTAAGTTTTTTTTATTGTTCTAATGTTTGTCAGAATTTAAATTACATGTTGCAAAATTCATGATGATGTTGCATTATAGCAGAATTCACTACACTTAAGATTTCGGTCAAATATCATAATTTGCAAATTCTGTGCATTAAATTTTTTTTTTATCCTCAAAGAGCTGTTTGGAAGTTCTGTCCTGTCTTCACATCATTCGGACAATGCTTCCGTAAACAGCTATAGGATGTTGTTCTTATGTGGGTTCTTTTTGTCAGGAGCGAGATCTTTCTACTCAAAAACAATCATATCAACGCGCAGAAATCATCTCAACAACGTTTTCCCTTGTTAACCGTCAACCATAAGACTTTGTGCATGAGTTTCTCTTTCAAAGTGTGTTAACCCCGTTTTGATCTTCTTGTTCTTGTTTTTCAACCCAATCACGTCGGCTCTTGTTTCTGCCATGAACCTAGAATAGGTTGAAGTGTTTATAATATTTATTTGAATTTCCAATTTTTATTATAAATAAATGTTATATATTTTTCATTTTACTTCTCCCAAATTCTCATCCTCTTATCATAATCTTTTCAAAATGAGTCTAAGCATGTATGCTGGTATAGCAAAAAATGCTCTGAAATTTATTTTTGAGGCAACATTAGCTGTAGTCGAAGTTGGGAGAAACAACATTAGTTGTTTTTGAGGCAATATTATTCATTTGTTCATACATGGTTATTCTGAACTGCAAAAATACGTAGAACAATTTTTTGCATCTAGTGGAAATGATGAATCATTCAAATTTTGAATTTTCAAAATTTATTATAAATAAACGTCATATATATTTTTTTGTCGAATAACGTTATATATTATTCTTTTTACTCATCCTAAATTCTCATCCTCTTCTCGTAATCTTTTCAAAATAGGTCTAAATATAGCAAAAAAAGCTCTGAAATTTGTTTTTGAGGTAACATTAGCTATAGTTAACGTTGGGAAAAAACAAAATGGGGAATCTACTCTTATTTCATGGCCAAAATAAATAACCTAATTTGTTTACAATCATGTGGCAATCATATTCTGAAAATTTAGATAAATAAACATGTAGCGTAACGTCATATATCTAGTTTCATAGATGTATTTTAGATGTATAAATATGATGTAAAAGTTTGAGTTAAAAAAGATGTATGCTTAACAATTTTGTTTGTATAGACTCAACAAAAACTATAATGGTTATAATACTATAGTAAAAACTCTATAAATTAATACTCGATAAATTAATAAACACTATAAAATAATAGGAATTGATGGTCCCAAGTCGGGCTGGTGTAAAAATGAACAAAATTCGATAAGATAATAAGCTAATAATTTTTTTAAAATCTCTATGTAAAAATATGGTCCCGTTAATAACAGAAATTAATAAGTATGTAAATTTGCATATATATATATATAGATAATATACTTCTAGTATTTTTTTAATAAATTTCTGTTAGAACTCATCACTAACTTTTCGTATATAAGAAAATATTTTGTTGTATTTTAAACTATCTTATTGTTATAATATATAATTTTTTTTCATAAAAATAAATTTTCTACAAGTTTTTAAATTCTAAATATGCATAATTTTTATTTCAATTGTCGTATACGCTGTTTAAAAACAACAATTGAGGTTACTAGTCATAAATTTTAAATTTATGTTAATCATTTATATAAGTAAATTCATCCATAATTTTTGTTATTTATGATCAAAATAATTTGACTTTTATTTTAAATTTTAAACTTTCAAGTCTAAAACTATGAAAATTTATAACATCCAAAATATTAATTTTATTTAGATCAAATTTTTTTTTTATGTATTTTTAATTTTTAACAAAACTCTTTATAAATTAATATCACTATAGAGGTTTTACTGTATAAAATATTTTTATATATTTCAACCAACAAAAAATTTATAGAGATTTTAATAAATTCAAAAAACGACTCTGGTTTCGTAGACCAGCGCCTTATCCATTGGGCCACAGAGTCTTTCTTGACAGCAATATATGTATTAGTTTTATAAACAAAACCATACCCTACCTAAGGGCTACTTTTCGCGCCTCGCAATAAATTGAAGTAAAATTGGGTCTAATTTGAATTAATTGAACCAATCTAACCGAATAAAAACAATTCGAACCCAAATATGAAACAACAACTCAACCAATTCACCATTCATAATCTGAAATATTAAAGCTTTCATGGATTGTCTAATAACACTAAAGACAGAAATCACCAGTAACTTAGGTTCACATCTGAGACATAAGACAACTGTTTGATTCAACATTAGCTTAAAAACCTTGTTTATCCTCAAACAAAGGCTGCAGATTTATCTGCCAGTTTCTGTAGCTTCTCGGGACGAGGATCTTCGGTTTTATCTTCCTCATAAGCTGCAACATGAACTCCAAGGGCTGCACGACCTGATGGGTCAAGATTCTGTGACCAAGCTGCGTCCCATTCTACAGCTTTTGCTGTACTACATGCCACACTTGGACCTCCTGGCACAGTCGCTCTAGCAGCACTCTGCTCATTTATATAATCAGAAAAACAAATCAGAGCAAAGATCAAGACAATTATTATGCGGATGAAATCATTACCTTAGGGAAGAACTTTTCAAAGATGGTTCTGTAGTAGTAAGCTTCTTTTGTCACAGGTGTGTTATCAGGGAAGACAAAGCTTGCGTTCATCAGCATTGTGTCAGTGACCTTACCAAAAGAGAAAGGAAAACACTGCATTAATCAAAACTGTGACTTATGATTCTTTCTGTGAATTTAAGGAAACATCTTATTACATGTTTGTTTGCATGATCTTTTAGACCATCAATCCAGCTGTATCCAACTCCATCACTGAACTGTTCTTTCTGCCTGTATAGAATGTGCTACATTTATCAAAAAAAGATAAGAAGTCGTTAGCAAAGCTGGAAAATTTTGTGAAATTGCAGGGAGCACAAAGTTTTTTTTAGAAAACCTTTGGTAGATAAGGATTTTTCTCATCGTCAAAGGCATTACGTAACACCCATTTCTCGATCCTTCCGAGATCAGGCCTGATCTGCATTGTAGTAGTTTAGACCACATTTATAACCAATTTTGTAACTTTAAGATCATAAATTTGTGATAAAATAAAGTCATGAAAGAAACGGATTAAAGTCCCTCTTTTGGTGGGTGTGTGTAAGGTGAAAAAGGAAAATGATAAGAAAGATTCCACCTACCATCTTCCATTCTGGATCGATGCTCATTGCGACATCTATAAATTCTTTATCAAGGAAAGGTACACGAGCCTCAACACCCCATGCAGAAGTTGATTTGTTAGCCCTCAAGCAATCATATTGATGAAGAGCTTTGATCTGTAAATAAATCCGCACACAAACAAGATTCAGAGGTTACAAAAGGCAGAGTTGCACAAGAAGTTCTGGTCTAAAGCCACTACCTTTCGGCATGTTTCCTCGTGAAATTCCTTCTTGTTGGGTGCTTTATGGAAGTACAAATATCCTCCAAAGATTTCATCAGAACCTTCCCCAGAAAGAACCATCTTTACACCAAGTGATTTGATTTTTCTCGACATAAGAAACATCGGAGTGCTGGCTCTTATAGTAGTCACATCATAGGTCTCAACATGGTAGATGACTTCTTCAATGGCATCTATTCCATCCTGATATTATCATTAGAAAAAAATATAAACAATCAATCAATGAAACAAAACTTCATACTCAATCCTCTTGTAGATAGATGTAAAAGAGAAAAGTTACCTGAACTGTAAAGTGTAACTCGTGGTGGCGAGTTCCTAGATAGTCAGCGACTTCTCTGCCAGCTTTAAGATCCGGGGATCCCTGAAAAGAAAACAGATGAAAATTACAAATCTTGATGAGCATAGAAAGCGATCAGTGAAAACATTTTGAGAAATTGGGTAAAGCCTTCAAGACCTTCAAACCGATACAAAATGTGTGCAACTTTGAACCCCACTGACAAGCAGCTTCCGACTTTTCCAGATGGCGTAACGCTACTGAAGCGACAAGGGATGAGTCTAATCCTCCAGATAGAAGAACACCAAAAGGCACATCAGTCATTAGTCGTTTTATAACAGCCTGCAGTTCAAAGAAACAATCGCATTCATATTTCCAAGACCAGATCAGCAACTATACCTTGAGCAACTATACAAGAAGTATAATGAAACTGACATTCGAGACCTTGTGGAGGATAAAGCTCCAGAATTTACCTTCTCGAAAGTATTGCGCACCGCTAAGGGATCATAGGGGGTTGAAGGAACCAGCTCAGAGAACCATGTGGGGTTGTACCACCTCCTAAGCCCACCTACAAGAAAGGTTTGTACCATGAAACTACACAGTAAAATTCCCACACAAATTCATTAAAAGATGGAAACAAAAAACTAAATCCAACTTGAAAAAATTGATGTGATTTGATATGAAGTGCAAACCTTGTTTACTTGAGTAGATGTGGCCTGGGGGGAAGCACATAAACTGTTCACAATCGTCACTTAGTGCTTTCATCTCGGACGCAAACCATACAGAACCTGTGGAAGACAATTATCGAAGAATAAAAATCAGTCATCAATGACAAAGACAGAATGATCTTAATCCATTGAGGTGAATATCTTAGAGAAATGTGAACACACCATCGAGACCCCACCCCATGTAGAGTGGAGTGATACCAATGGCATCCCTTGCAGCAATAAAACTTTTGTCTCGGGTATCAAGAAGCACAAATGCAAACATGCCATCCAATATGTTGACAAACTCCTCTCCATGTTCTTCATACTGCAATATTAAGAAAACATAAATCAAACCGATAGAAGTCTGAACACAGTAACTATTCAACTACAATAAGTTAACAAAGATTGCAGTGACCTCCTTGGACTTGAATTTACACAAAAATACAGAAAACACACAACATAAAGTCAAATCTCATTTCAACTAATGGTTACTTACAAGATGAGCAATCACTTCACAATCACTCCCAGTACGGAATTGGTGAGACTTCAGATTTTCACGCAAGGCCTTGTGGTTGTATATCTCTCCATTGACCTGAAAGCAAGTAAAAGAGTCCCCCTTAAATCACATGAATCCTCATAAAGTTTGAGGTTTGACTCGTAATTTTTTTGTGTGATCACTTTTAAAGGAGATGGTATTCACTATTCCCCTGTTCCTCCAAGCAATTGAGATTAGGACACAAGTAAAAAATTACCGTGACAACAATGGTCTTGTCTTCGTTATAGAGTGGTTGATCTCCAGAAGTGGGGTCAACGATGGCCAAACGCTCATGAGCCAAATAACAATCCTCATAACAATGGAGCCCGCTCCAATCAGGGCCTCTATGCCTCAATCTACACAACATTCCAATGAACTTTGACCATTACATGTCGTTCATCGTCTCCACAAGATAGAAATCAAGTAAAAGGCTCTTCATTTAAATAAAATCAACTCATTTTATCAGAAAGTTGGAAACTTTTCTCTTCCAAAATTATACCCAATAACCTTTAAAACATTGCGCAGCCAAACAAAAAAAAACCCCAAGGAGATCGAGAACAGAGAATTAAATAAGACACACACAAAACGAATGGGAAAGATTTGAGAAAACCTGCGAGAGAGTTCGATGATACGGGAACGTTTAGCTTGGGAGTTATCGACGCAGCCTAACACAGCAAGAATCCCACACATGGTGGCGGCAATAAAGAACACAACGGCTTCTCAGAAATGGATGCTGAGAACTAAAAAGATGATCTTTATAAGCTGGGCTTCAAGTCAATCACAGCCGTTGATTCTAACAATTAATTATTACTTTTATTTCCAAAGAGTAAACGATTCGGACTTTAACTTTACCCTAATTCTCTTTTGACTTGTTGATTGTGGGAAAAAGATTCTGTTTTCAAGGGGCTGACCATTTCACGAGATTCACCAGATTCTCGACAAGAACACAGAACCACTTAACGACGTCGTTCTATAGTTACAGTGTTGTTCAAACCGACGTCGTTTTAATGGGGCCACTCGACCACAAGGAGATCATCTACATCCGTGAGCTAGTGTTTCGTGACCTTCCTGAGTTTAAACAGTCTGAGTTGGAGCTGCTGTTTAGATCATATACCAGGGCAGAACACTGGGTTGAGTCATCCTCAGGCGAACGTTTTCTTGTCCAATGGTAAATACTCTTTAGTAATACAGTAACACTCTTTGATAGCTTTTACTCACATTTGACTCGTATGTGTATGTGTGTGTCACAGGTTCTTGTATGACTCTCCTTTGGAGAAGAGAGAGCCGAAATTGTTGGTTTTTAGAGAGGAAGAGACGATTGATAACAAATACATGTGTTACACAGAGGACATTGAAGATGTCTGTATCTTCCTTTCAACTAGCCATCCTTTCTGCGTTGAGGCTAGCTTGTGCCCTGGTCTTGAACCTAACTCCATCTACATAATCTCCCCTGAAGACTATGGTGTTTATAATCTGGCAACCAAAACTTTCCGTGATCTTGAACGACCCAAAAGTGGACCTGAAGATGGAACATTAAGGGTTGATTTTGCCCCTCACTGGATTCCTCCCTTTTCTATCTAACTCTACTATGTTTGCCTGATGTTTTTTTGGATATTGGTAACATGTGTAAGTCAACATCATCTGACCATGGTGGTCCCTTTTTGTTTCCCATGGATCATATTTTGAAACAGTAATGTGATGTTCTAAATGTCTGATTAGGCCTATTGTCTCTTCCTATATTATTTACGGTTTATAAATTTAGCATATGGTTTTCATTGTAGAAATGTTTGATTGTTGGATGGCAAGTTTAGGATTTGACTTTGTTTTATCTAAGTTAATTTGGAATTCTTAAGAGATGACTTGATCAGAGATTGTGACTTTGTAGCTTGGTAGCTATATTTGAAAACGATAGAATTTGCTTCTGGTTGAGAGATCTTTTTTTGGCAAACACAAGTTAGAGCTTATGACATCGACATTCTTCTCCTCAAGCTAGTTCTTGGTCCCGTGGAACTTTGTCTTCGTGTCTTGTCTCTTGTTTCGTCGTCTTCCTGTTTTATTTGGAAGGATTTCTTCATCTTTTGCCAACGCAATCCCCAGTTCTGTGTGGTCTTCTGTTTGCTACTTAGCTTTTCATACTCTTGTTGAAGCTCATTGTAATCACTCTGAAGCTCTGCCAACTTCTTCTTCACATTTTCTAACTCTTCCTTTAGTGTCTTGATTTCAATATCTCTAGATATTCGTTTATCCTTAGAGTTTTCTTCCTTGGTCTCTGGTTGCTTGTCTTGCATCATCATCCTTATCTTTGCTTGTTCCGAGAAAAGCACTTGAGTGTTGATCTTGTTTATGATAAGATGTTTAGCTTTAGTCAGTCACTTATATTATATTACTCTTTAACTACAAGAAGGGCTTATAGAATAAAAACTGTTCTATTATATCGCATACCTGGACGATAGTTCTCAGAGGCAACCGATCATTTTGTGCAGCGTGTAGGCATGCATCAAGTGATAGTTTCTCACAGTTCATTGTCTTGCAGAGTCTTCTTCTATCGTGCTCTGATATTGAAGGATGAGTCTGAAACAAGGATTAAATCATAAGCTGAGGGTTTTGGAGATGGAATCATAAGAAAAGAGTTACTACCTTGAGGAACATATCAATTGCTCTATAGAGACCATCATGGCATTTCCAAGCATTTTCTGGCAACATTTCTGCTAGAACTTGAAACTTTGTGAAAGATAGACATGGATCTTTTGCAATCTCAGCTAAGTAATTGTCTAAGAGCTTGGATATGCTTGGCTTCCCTGGTACTTGTTGTTGTTGTTGTTGTTGTTGCTGCTCATGCATCAAGAAATATTCAAAAATCCTGTGAACCACATCCACATTGTATATTGTGTATACCTCAGGGGAGCTGTGCATAAATCAACAAAGATTTCATTAGTTTAAGTATTCCATATCAAAGTTTACTGTTGCTTAAATGAATAAAGAGTAGATTTATTATCACCTGGATCCTTTCTGCTGATCTTGATTTTTGAAGTTAGGAATCAGGAGGTCACATACATTAGCATCTTCCAATACCATACCAGCCCGTTTCTCAAGATCAGATATTAAAGCTGGTGATGCAGAATACACCATTGCCGTTTTCAGCAACCTTAACAGAAAATGGCATGAGACTGCTTTAGATTGTGGAGGAAGTACACTGACTAAACTTTCAATAGTTTCTTTAAGTTCTTGACATCCTAAACTGCTTCCCGCCATTCTTTCTCTGTTCACACTGAACTGTAACTCACTCTTTCCAAAACCATAACCTCTTATTCCTTCCAAATCCTCATCGATAAGCGGCAACCAATTCTCTGCATACTTCATAATGATTTTACCTATAACCTCTGGCTTGGCTCGTTTCGCTTTCATAGTTGTTATAACCCTCATGAAGTGATCAATTTGAAGTGTGGCTATATCATTGTGCAAACATCTCTCATTGCTATCAACAACATCTTCTGGTATGTTGTTATCATTGCAGGCTTTCCAAGCAAGCAAGTCACAGCATCTTCTTACAATTTGGAGGTTTTCAGCCCACGGAGATAAGTTTGCGCAGGATCTCAGAACTGTGAGTGTGTCTCTCCATGAGGAAAGAACTACAAAAGTGATGAAAGCTTCAGTCTTGGAGATTAAATTCCTGTCTTCAAATTCTTCAGTCATGTACAAGTATTCTGATGCACACCTCAGTGGAGCTACATTGAGAGGAGTCAAGTCCAGTGGGAGATTGTAGCAAAACTTCAGAGTGGTCTCAAATGTTTCTGCTCCACCTGGAAAGTTTTCTAGCTTGAGATGATATCCATCCTCAGAAGCTGAAGGTTGTAGCTCAATAGAGCTTATGTAACCACATTTGGAGATCAAAGGAAACTGTTAAAGACAAAAGAAATAAGTTAATATCCAAATTCTGCTTTTGCCACTAGACTCAGTATGCATATATATACACATTTGAAGACTGTTAAGCTAACATATGTTTCTTTTGATCATAAAGAGACTACCTTGTGTGCTTTAAATGTAATATCGTCGACTTGAATAGAAAGATCAGTAGGGATTTGAGATTTGACATACCTGCAGAAGAGATAAAATAGGTCATGAGCTTATAAGATTTCTATGTTTTGCATTACCTTATATATATAATCAAAAGTTTCCATTACCAAAAACGGTCTTTCCTCTCAAAGCTGTTAGCTAATGCAACAACTCTTTCTGGAACTATAATGCTTTTGTTACATATTGGATCAGTATCATCTCCAGAGCTCTTCAGCTGTCCTGCAGATCCTGAATTCATTCTTTGATCTGCAAAAAACAAAGATAATAGAGTAATCCAAAACTAGAAATGTGATTATTTGTCGGATAGAGTTGGTAATATATATATATATATATATATATATATATATGTGTGTTAAGCAGAGCTGTTCCTAGAGATTTTAGGACTCTAGGCCAAAAATAATAATACTCTACATGATTTGTTAATACTAATTTTAAGATTAAAATAACTGTAATTAATATATTTTCTATATGATTATGATAATGAATTATGAAATTTGTGAATAATATTTTTCTTAGAAAAAAACTATAAAAGGATCATAAAAGAAACTAAATTGATTTTTTTAAATTATGTTTGTAAAAAATAATTAAAATAAATTATTGGTAAAATTTACAAATAAGAGTAATTAAAGAGTGAATGAAAATAAAAAGTATGGCAAATACAAGAAAATAAACATGTGTTGGCCGCAAAAATTAATTATGAACAATGAAAGATTTAAAAAACCAATGATAAAGATTTGAAACTGAATAGAGATATACTTTGAAATAACTTTAAAACCATTAGATCACTAAATATTTTGATATTTAGGGTCCTAAAATTTTATAAATAAAACAGAGACCTAGGCGAATGTTTATAATTTTCCTTCCTAGACGGCCCTCGTGTTGAGAGTGGGGATAAAAATGAGAGTAAATGTGAAAAGAGAGTGTGTGGCTCTTATATGGAAACAGTTGTGTTGTATCTTTCGCTGTGGAATATTTGGACTGCTTAATGCTTTATTATGGACAGAATGTTTTGTCAATAAATACGATTTGTCTTTGTCATTCCCATATCTACTTGTCTTCTTAATCTCCATCATATATGTGAATGATCTGTGATGACACTAGTTGGTGTGGATTCTTGAGTTGTAGACTTGTAGTTGGTTTATTTCCTATACGACGTCGCTTTAGGTATTGAAAATGATATTCGATTAAAGTACCTTTTCTGTTTAGTTTTAAATGATTTATACTTGCTTTGTGTAAATTAGAAGAAACTTGGAAGTTTCTTTTTCTTCTTTTTAGAGTAGAGGCACTTTTGTCAACAAATTATGTAAAAGTCATGTGCAAATGATTGCATTTTTTTTTGTTCTCTTTACCATGAAAAATGTAAGCATCACCAAAAAAAAAAAAAAAGAAAAGAAAAGAAAAGAATGATCTCCTTTTAGTTATTACACGCAATAATCAGGATAAATTGGTAAAGAAAACTCTGAAATTTGACAAAAATTTATTGGATAAAATGATTTTCCAAACACAACTTCAATTTGCTAAATGTAGGCAAATATAATTTTAATTTTTGAAAAAAGGTAAAACTAATTTTTAATCAATGTAAACTGTAAAGTAACATCTTGTTCATGTTTATTTTTTGGTCAACTCAGTTCAATGTTTATTTATTTTTGGTATAAAAGTTAAATTTCGTGGTTGGCGGTTACTTTGGTATAAACCATATAAACGGACCTAACTCAAACCTCACCTTCGATTCTCAAATCAGAGAACCTGAAACTCAGATCTATACCTCAAATTTTACGGTGAAGAGATCCTCATGGCGTCTGTGTCACCTTTAGCCAAATACAAGCTCGTATTCCTTGGAGATCAATCGGTTGGCAAAACCAGCATCATCACTCGTTTCATGTATGACAAATTCGACACCACTTATCAGGTTTGATTCATCCATCCCATCGATCCAAATTTCATTGTCGATCTACAATCAGAGTACGAATCTATGCGATCCACGATCCTTTTGCTATAATGAGTGAGATCAGATTTGGTTATGTGCCCTGAATATCTTAAGGAATATGAAACTCTTGATTTTGTCATTTGATTGATTGGATAAATTTCACAGGCAACGATTGGAATTGATTTTTTGTCAAAAACAATGTACCTTGAGGATAGGACTGTTCGTCTGCAACTATGGTAAATCATCATCCCCTGCTATCTTTTTAAATCTAAATTCAAAGATGATGATTTTGTTTCTAGCATAAAGACCTTGATCAAATATGTATTATGTAGATGCGGATTTTATTTGGTATAGTGAGTTTATTATGCTATTGTTTCATTGTTTTAGAAATAGTTTATAGGTCTAATGAAATGATCTTGGTCATTGTGGTGAGTAAGGCTTCAAGTTTTATATAATGCAGGGATACTGCAGGACAGGAGAGATTTCGAAGTCTAATACCAAGTTATATCAGAGATTCTTCTGTCGCTGTTATTGTCTATGATGTTGCTAGTAAGCCTTCTCTTTCAACTTTTCTGCTTTTTACCATCTTTGTGTACAATATATATCCTTCTATGTAGAATCATAGATGGACAAAACGTTTTGCAATTTCTCACAGATTTTGCAAGATTGCTTATGTAAAGTCTTCATCTTTTTGGTTTTTGTTGTTTCAATGTATAGATAGGCAGTCATTTTTGAACACCTCCAAGTGGATTGAAGATGTTCGTACAGAGAGAGGTAGCGATGTCATCATTGTTCTGGTGGGTAACAAAACAGATCTCGTTGACAAAAGGTAAGAAACACTTGACTTTATTATTTCAACTGACCATTTAGCTATCAGCTTGACAATTCCATTTGACAGGCAAGTGTCTATAGAGGAAGGGGATAACAAAGCTCGTGATTATGGAGTAATATTCATAGAGACAAGTGCTAAAGCAGGATTTAACATCAAGGTGAGAGAGACAACTATATTCTCATGACTGTTTAAGATCTTGAGATTTCTTGGAATTTCATTTTTGGTGCTTGTGGAAACTTGTAGCCACTATTCCGCAAGATTGCAGCAGCATTACCAGGAATGGAGATACTTTCTTCAACGAAACAAGATGATATGGTTGATGTGAACCTAAAGACATCCACCAATTCGTCTCAAGGGGAGCAACTACGAGGTGCCTGTTCTTGTTAATTATATTTAAACTCACCTTTGACAGCAGACAGAATAGGAAAATTAAAAGAAAAGATTCATAATTTGATGGAACAAATAAATTCCTGTAGAAGGAAAGAGATTGTTACTTGGAGACTCTAGTTTTCTTTGGAAATGTTTTGTTTAATATAGACTTGTGTAATAATGACGCATGAAAGCCTAAGAAGAAGAATGGAATTGTTTTGCTCTGTTCTCATTGCTCATTTCTTTTACAGTATACACTATCAATCTCTATCTCTCAACATTACTAGATAATGCTTGGATAATGAAAGAAGATGGGGAAAAATGTGAAAAGAGAGATTCAATATCTCATATTAATCTTATTATACTAGACTCACATTTAACCCGTCAACGTGTAAGTCATCAGAAAAAGACAGGAGCAACAAATCTTTAGAGCTCTTTACTGTTGCCATCCGTATTGCTGGTTTCTACTACTACCCATTGGGTTCTGACCTCTTCCAGAACCACCCGAGCCACCATACTGACCACCTTGTGTGTAGTTAGGTGGTCCAACCCTGTATGCACCTCCACTAGGCCCTCTAGGACCCGCCACATAAGGAGCCCCCCGTCCTTGTTGAGGATATGATCCGCTGCTGTAACCTCCTCGGCTCTGATTATAACCCCCGCTCTGGTTTCCGCTAGGAGGATACCGGTTTGGACCAGGTGGACCACGCAGCTTCCCGTAAAAGTGGTGGCTAGGTCCAGCAGGTACTTGTGGCGGTGCGTTGTTAGTGGGATGGTTTGGACCTGCAGGCCAATGCGGAGCAGCATGAGACTGGCCACTGTGTTGTAATGGAGGCAAACGAGAGTGCTGCTGCTGTGGATGTTGCAGCTTTTGTCTTTTTGCTGCTTCCTCGTTTTGGCGCTGCTGTTGCCGTTTTTTCTTTGTCTGGAACTCATGTGATGATTCATATGTGGGCAGACTGTTGATATGAAACACTGTTTTAATCAGAAGAGTTTTTCCCATGATCGTGTGTCTAATAAGGTGTAGATGATGATGATGAACCATATGAGTTTAATGAATTTGTAAGAGAAAATCAGAAATGTCAATACCTCTTTGGGTCACATGGCAACGGATCAGTCCAAAAGTACTCAGCATCAAGAGCATCCTTTGCAGATATTCTCTGCACCAGGGAACGCAAACAAAAATAACTTAGAGGTCTAATCTAAATGGTGTTCACAGCATCCTCACTTGAAGAGGTATGCTTAATCTAAGATGCAGTAAAAGACAGCTTTTTGGCAGTTTGCACATATTTACAGAAGATAGTTTGCTGAGAATAAGGACAAAAGTCTCTAATACCTGTGATGGGTCAAGTACCAACATTTTCTCCAGTAGTTCAAGAGCATGCCGATCAAAGCTGTGCAGAAGAGAAAGAAAGGCTAAATGTAAACTTCTGTTCAAAATACATGAGTAGAAGCGAAGCTATATTATATTGGTTTGCTTTACTTACTGTCTGAAGAACTCTCTTACACGTCTCTTCAAGGGCCGTGCAGGCTTGAAATTGTTATACCAAGGCATCTTAGAAACCCCAGGCCAAATGTTTTCATCAGGTGATCCACAAAGCTCAAAAATCTTGTTCAATTGTTCATGCTGAAATAATGCAGGAGATGGAGTATATCATTTTGAGATAGTCTATACCACTAATGATTGGCTATCGAAATCCAAAAACCGGATAAAACTTCCTGCAATTTTCTGTATTATAGGCAGAGAATCTAGCCAGCCTCTATGGTTACAGAGTAAAAATGACCATATATCTAAACCATGGCTAGTTATTTATTTCTAGTGAACCCTCTAAGGTGTCCAAGTCCAATGAGATCCCAACACAACCAAGAGACCAAGTAGATTCTTATACTACTAGTGGCATCCACGCACACGTAACTAACATCTGAAATGTTCAAAAGAACTGAGCTATAAGCAAAGATGAACCCCTGACCTCATTTTTGCCAGGCAAGATTGGTTTTGCATGCAAAAGTTCAGCAAATATGCAGCCAACCGACCACATGTCAATTGCTGGGCCATATTTTGTGGCCCCGAGTAGTAATTCAGGGGGCCTGCCGCAATACGTGTAAGTCAGTATAGTAACAATAACCGATACATCAGCAAAAACTATAATGCCAAGATATGAAGACTATCTCTATATCTATTATGAAAACTTTAAATGACAGATTTGTAGGCTTACCTATACCACAATGTGATGACACGATTTGTTAGATTTCCAGTATGATCATTAGAATACGACCTTGCAAGCCCAAAATCAGCCAGCTTTAAATTCCCCTCATTGTCAATAAGGAGATTTGAGCCTGGACCAAGATCTAGGTTAATAGGGAAGTAAAGGTGATAACCAAACATCAACAATGTATTTGGGGGAATCACCTTTTATATCACGGTGAAGAACTTGGTTCACATGACAATAGTGAAGCCCGGTGAGCAATTGCTTCATATAACACTTTTACATAGATTAATGTTAGAATAAAGTTGAACAATACGTACGCAAAGGCTTATAGAATTAACAAGCTATCTAGCCATGCAATACCTTGATTTGAGGAACTGTAAATCTGAGTCCAGGACGATCAGCGAGGCCAGTCAAATCATGATCCATATACTCAAAAACCATATAGATGCCTCCCTTATATTTGTTATTATCTACAGACTCGTACAAAGCAACACATTTTAGGTGTAGCACACACAGTTAGAAATATCTTTGGCTAACAATACAGAACTTGAATCAATTTTTCACTAACCTGGCCTTCCTTGGTCATCTCTGTCCCGACCTATTAAAAGACAGAACCATTCATGCAGCAAAAAATTAGTTTTCGATCCTCACTAGAAAGAAATTGCTAAACTAATTTCAGTGTAACATGCGTGTTCCTTATACATACCTGGTGAAGTCACAATCTCTCTCAGTTGAATGACATTTTCATGATGAAGCTTCTTCAGAATTTTTATCTCCCTGATAGCTGTTATAGGAAACTGCATCATACAAATTGTGACAATGAGTTACAAATTCCTATTTGGAAACAGAAACTTATGGTCGATATAAAAAGAAAGAAGCATATACATACCCCTTCTCTTTCATTGTCCATACGGATCTTTTTCAGAGCCACAATTTCACCAGTTTTGATTTCTTTAGCCATGTAAACTTGACTGCAACATCAAACAACTATATTGAAATCAGAAAGACACATAGGCATTGTAAAAGCCAAATCTTAAAAAACAAAAACAGCTTCACATCCCAATTTATCAATTCAAAGCAGAATCGCGAGTAGAAATCAGGACTTTTGAATACCCAAAAACTGAAATTGAATTCAAGGGAAATTGGAAGAAATTGAGAAGCAGACCCGTAAGTTCCTTCACCAATTTGTTCAAGCTTCTTGAAGCAATCAACGCTGCGAGATCCCCAGACCGGAGTAGGTTCCTCGAGGTTTAGCTGCCCGAAAGCTTCCGCCGCCATCTTCGTTCACCGGACTGCTCCCACTGTCGAATAATTTCTTTTACTCCGATGATCAAATTTCGCCTTTCTTGATCGCTTTCCTTGTCTCTCCGTAGGTTTCTAAACTTTCTTACTGTTTTTATCGTTTTCGGTATCGGCTTTACGAAACCGGTTCAAACCTGTGAATTGTTTGATTTGAACCGGTTTACCGCGAACAAGCGTTAGGTGAAATATCAAATATCAGGAAAGTCCAGGGTCCAAAAACCAAATATGGATGTGGATATTTTAGATAGATCCGGTAAATCTGAATAAAATATTTTTTAAAGTGAAAATTTTAATCAAATACCGATTTCTATGGACCGTTCTTTTTCAAAATTCCATCAAATTTAAAACTTTTCAAAAATAGAAACTCTATTCTAAAAATTTTATTTATCTACTGGTGATCTATGTAACATTTTCTTAAATAATTTCTCATCTGAAAAGACTTGTTGACAATGATAGATAAATATCTTTTGACATGCCAATACCCCACACATATAAGAAAATTGTTTTAAAAAAATATTAAAATTGTTTTAGAAAGTCTTTGTCTACAATCTGGGACATCTGATTTCGAAAACAACATTCAGACAACTGATTTCATAATTCTTTTTCAAAGGTTTTGTTTTCAAAATAACAATAAACTATGGACTTTTACTACAAGAACGCGATAAAAATTAGTTTATGTAGAAGTAAAAAAGATGACAAAAATTATTAGTTTTTATAAATAAAATTGGAGGCGAATTTGAGAAGAATCCAAATATGGCGGGAGAATTAATAAATAATTTAGGTTTTCTAGAGGGTTCACACACAGTGTCTATCAGAAGAGGTCCGATCTGATAGAACAGGAGGACAAACCTCCAGTGTTTGCTTGCTTGACACGCCATTTAACAGTGTGAATAAACCATTCTGATTCTTCGAAACGGAAAAATCTCGGCTGAAGAAACCCTAGATCCCGGTTTCTGCAACGACGGTGAGAGGAGATTCACGATCTCTCGACTTATCTTCAAACCCTAACATCGGTCCAACTCGCACGAGTCCCGAACTCATATCATCGACATCTGGAGACAAAACGGAGCTAATCTTCTGTTGGATAGTCCAGCTTAAGGAATCCGAAAATGGATCAAACTTTACTAACGAGGTCGCCGATTTCTCTTTTTTTTTTTTTTTTTTTTTGAGAATTAACTGATATCTATATTCTTGGGTTTTGAAATTTGTAGGAAAATGTTTCTTAGGGTCATTCACTGGAATTAAACCCTATATATACATAAAAGTTTTTTTGTATGTTTCTTATAGATGATATTTCATTTATCTAGTAAACTATAGATCAAACTAACTAGGAAGCTATATAATCTCTGGCTAGGTTTTCTTGGAACTGGTATTAGACTTGGACTTGGATGATGGGAAAGCTAGATAAATCTCTTTAAGGATGTGCTATGTTTCATGTACTTGATATGTTGAAGTCTTGATTCTTTTCAATTTTGTTGGTCCACAAATCCATGAAAATAGCACTTTTCTTTCTTCGTCTTATCAATTTACTATTTTGGGAATATGACTGATGAAAATATGAACCAATGATAAACTAATCTTAAGGCTATAAACAATATAATGTTATCATCCAATCCACTTACTACAGAAGATCTTGACTTGCTGATTTGGTTCAGATTAGACAATGGGGTTGAAATATGATTCCACTAACTGATATTCTGTCTGATGGTGTAGTTTTCAAGCTAATCAAAATATTCCTCTTCCAAGCTACTCTCTCTTGTGTGGATGACAATCTAGTGGAGTTGTTCTACCATCTCCTATACTATTCTGGTGATTTCACTCATATTTTATTCTTCTTGAGTTTCTTAATTCAATGGATTGGTCAGCCTTTTATGTCCAACACATATAACTATCCCACTTTCTCGACCATAATGATACATAAACAAGTCATATTTAAGTCTACATTGGGAATGAGAAGCCTTTGTTACCATTTTCCAGTTTCAAGCGAGAGGGGTTTGCTATGGAAGTTCGGTACCAGTTCAATACAGGTATCTCATCTTTTTTGGGTAACCAGCAAATCTGCAGGTTGTTGTCATATATAGTTAGATGTCTTATTGTTATGAAGTGTTGTTTGTTAATAACTGTGTTGATTCACATGTTTATATCCATTATCTTGTTGTTAGAATAACTAGACAGTTGAAATGACACGATCTAGTCCAGTCCATGATGATTTACCTAATATAATGGTACTAAGTCAAATGTATTTTGAAATATCTATCTGCCCACAATATTTATATAAGGGAAATCGTCAAAATGGTAAGACTTTTATGCAGAATGTATCTTTTGATTGTTTTTATTTATTTATTTAAGAATTATCTTAAGTTGGGGTTGGCATCTGCGGTCGTTGTGCTGTTCACATCCATCAGTCTAACAGTTTACTTACAGATTCTAATCATGTATCTGAAACTGTAGCATCGTATGTTTAGTGTTATACTATACAATTTTGGGCCTTAAGTTGTGTGTTTTCAGTGTTTCTGAAAAAGATAGGGACAATTTTAAAGCTCAGGGGATAGCTAGCTAGGTCAGTGATTCCTTAACGTTAAGTGCTACAAATTTCGAATGAGTACAAAAGGCTTGGGACAAAGAGCAGATCTAAAGGCGACTTATAAGGTTTGGAACTAAAGATAGCTTTATTATCTTTATTGGAACTCATTTTAAAGACCTGACTTACCAACCCCAACCATGTGTTTTAGAGCTCCGCACAGCTTTTTATGATGCTTTTTTTGTCGAGATTATTAATTCTATTATGTATCCTGTTCTTACGTATATGTTCATGCAGAGATCTTCGTACTTTTGAGTCAGGCCATGTGACTTACTTTTTCATGCAAAAAAGCTTCCCCAGTCTTTTTGTCTTTAAACTTTTACACTTTCGTGAAAAGATGAAACACTTTAGCCTGTTTGCTTTAGCTACTACGTTTCTTAAAAGCAACAATGTTAATTTTTACAGGGTCTTTCAGATTTTCTTTTTGTCTTCTTCTGGTTGCTTGCTGGTGAGAGAAATGATCAACACGAAGAACATGGCGATTCTCTTAGGTTTGTAGATGCTTCTTTCCATTTCTTTGTTTAATCCATCACTAGCTAGTATACTTTATTCAGTACAATCAAATCTTTAATGAAGCAAATGTGGTTGCCTCCAAGAACAGACAAACTTACTATAGTCAAGATTTCAAAATTTTATGGTTTTATTGATGCTTTTGAGCTATGTTGATAATGATTGGTGATTTTTAAATGGGCTGTCTAGGGAATATCATATTTTCAAGCGCATATTTCATGAAAAAGATGACATAAATCTACCTTTCCACCTTTATCACATGACTGTTAAAGTTAATCAACTTTTTCAGCTGTGCCTTTTTTGTCCCCCATTGTCAAAGTGAAAGCTGGACTTTTTATACTTGTTTAAGACTATTTACTGAAGTTATCTAGTTTGTTCGGTTTTGTTCTAGCTTCGTCTCATTTTTCAAGTAAAGCTCAAATTTCAAAAGATATTTTATATGTTCAAGTTGTCTAGATGTTAGTGCAGATTTGTGAAAATGATAAAGATAGACATAATTTTTAAACCATAATAAACGCCTATCCCTATTAGTAATTTAGTATATGTGCTGAAGGTAGACCTTTGAAAAGCCCTATAAAAAGCTTTTAGTGAGAAGGCACCACTAACTTGGTAAACTCAATCAAACCGAGTTGATAAAGCCACTCACTACTAATCCTTTTTCAATTTCAAACACTTTTTTATTCGACATATTTGCAATAGATTTACAAATGATGATGCTTATATACTATGGTGAAGAGTGGTTGGTTTATTACCAGTATATAGATTTCTTTTCCACAATTTGATAATTAAGGTGTATATGTATATATAATACCCAATGAAATACATAGCTGGCTTGCTCTATGATGCCTAGTTAACTTTTTTTTAACTACTTTCTTATTTGTTGATAGCTACTGCTTTTTGCCTCTGAGCTCTTGGGCTTTCTGTTTGATGATTTCCGTTTGGGCTGTGTTAGATAGGTTCTAACAAAAATTTGTTTTGTACAACCCTAAATGTACAGTCTTCTAAACATGCTTTTCTATAGTATCATTCTCTTTTGATATTTTCAGTGAGCTCAAGATTATCTGTTTAAATCTATTTTTGATGGCAGGAAGGATCACAGAAAGATAAATTAAGCGAATATCTTAAAAGGTCGTGGAGACACATACAAATTCTTAAACAGAAATGGAAAAGAGATGTAATCCTTTTGACATTCCTGGTAAATATCTTCTGAACTTCAAGTTATATTTTTCTGATGTGGAGCTTATTCTTGAAATTTTTTAAGAAAGTTATTAACAAGGACATCGTGAAAAATATATTTTTCCTTTTCATTTCTGTTGATTTTCTGAATCTGGTAGATTAATTGTCTTTAGTTTTTCTCTTTTAGCATTTAATGAAACTTTACGCGTGTTATAATTCCTCTTCATCTGTTTTTCCTTGTTGCTGAGGATATATATATCTTATTAAATGATAGATCCCATTTGTTGCATCCAAAGTAATATATTTGTAGAGCTCTCGGATGACATATTCTTCCACTGTTAGCATCTATGTCTTTCACTGTCCTGAGCAGTAAAATGATGTCCACGACAAAAGAAGTTAAGCCACCTAAAATGACATTTAGTGGTTGATAGTTAACAAAAATATTAACGCTTAAGACCAGACGATTTAGGTCATATAATATCTGACTAACTTTATAAATTAATGGTAGACATTCTCGTTCTTCCTTTCTTATTTGTCATGTTCTCGAGGTTTCTTGTGACAAAGCTTTTTCTAGCAAATGTTCCAGTAATGTTGGGCGTAACGGTTGAGAAAAGTATCTGCTAATTTACTATTCTAAATGAAGAGTAAGCATGAAGATTTTGAACGGTGATTTCTTTGTTCTCTTTCTGAATTTGAATAATGTATTGAGTTTCAAATAAAGATGAATGCCTTTTAGACCACTATCATATAAAACTATTCCGTTCTATACGTACGTAACCACCATTAATTTGATTACTACAGATAAAATAGAAATTACCAAATATATTTCTTGGCCTCATTCATGTATTCCAATAAGATTACTACCATATGAACAGTTGAAAAGAAGATTAAGAGATTATACGTCTATATATGTGTGCATGTGTGTGATGTTAATTTCACGTGCATCTCATATTAGGTTTTTACAGTCACCACTTTTGGAATTTCTTTCAGGAACCTTACTGATGATATCTGAAACACGATCGAGCATCTTGGTTTCCTCTGATTTGTGTAAGTTTCAAGAATTTAGCATTACTGCAGAACTTATTTGTGTTTTTACTTATACCTTGTTATATCAAATTTGTGGAATTTTAAAGTTGGTTGGAAAAAGCTCAATAGATCTGCATAGGTTTATTAAAGGTTATATATTCAATTCTTGTAGATGATCCCTAGTCATGATTTTCTTCATTTACATACAATAGGTAAAGGTTAAATATTTTTTCATCTGTGACATAGAGAGTCGGAGCTTTTAGACGCGTTGGATAGAGAGACTTAAGAGAAGAAGCAATTCAGTTGTTTAGCTGACATTTACAACCAAGTTGTTTATTAGATTTGAGGAAAAGAACGGTTTAAGTGACATCATATAGTTCATAAATAAATACTTTTGTAAGAACCTATAGTGCCTTCCTTTAATTCTTTAATATTTGTTTTACCTGCTTCCTCCATTCGACACTATGGTCCACTCTGCGAGGAACCCTAATTCAACAAGCAATTCAAATCCCTCTTTCCCTAAATTTAATTAATTCTTTTGTAGGAACTCTCGTATTCCTAAACCCCTTTTTGAAATCCGTAGGCTTAATTATCTTTAATTCTTTGGTATGATGATACTCGTTCTTAACTAGCTAGCTAGGATACCATGAAATGAGACCATGCACACAACATTTTTGAATGCTTCTGTGACGTTTCATTTAAGATATGAGCTTTCAATCTTTCATTGACTGTCTTCTTATATGGCTCTATATTAATCTCTCTACGAAAATAGTACAGCCTCATGTGTATTCGTATGTTTGTACGTACTTGCAGTGAAGGTATAAATGAGTTGAATTAATGATACTGAAAATCCATTAAAAAAGGCTGATCATGAGCATATCATATTTCATATTCACCTACAGTTACTGCAAAAATTAAAATATCTTCTAGAAACTGACAGATTTGATCATGCCCTCATTTTGTTTGATTTTTCTACAATTCTTTATTAGATTTGTTTCTTGATGTTATGTCTTTCAGTTTTGAAACTCTGCACGGAACCTTTGATCTTCATTGTGTAGAAGACACAGAAGAAAAAGACAAGAGCTCAAGAGATGCCATTGGGTGCTAATACGATGGCTGAGCAAGAAAGTGTTGTAGGTTTCAAAGATGGTGGAGATTTAGATCGTTTTCTGCACCCACCTCTCCTCTAACCAGCTCCTCTTCAATGGTCATAATCTATCACATTAAGCCTGTCACCATCATCAATAGTAAGTAATCTTTCTGATAATGCCAAAATTTGCTCCTGTTTACCTTGTTATTATTGCTGTTAGAATTTTCAGCAATTGGATCCTCATTGAATGGAGTTAGAAAATATGAAATATGGTTACTTAGCCATTATAATTATTACTGATCTCTTGGACCATTAATACTTGATATGGATTTAGTTAGCAATGGTAACTTTGTCCAGTGTTACAATTTATTATTCATAAAAATTTCCGTGCTGATTGTTCTTATTTGCATCTTTTTCTGTGAAACCAATGTTTTGCTTTGTTACAAATAATATTTATTCCCACAAAATGATACAAAACATAAGATGATAAGTTTTCTTGTAACGTTTTCCCTGTTGCAGGTTTCTTCATTTGGTATCTTTTCTTAATTCCTAGAAAAAAGCATTTTGGGGGTTGGAAATCTCTGTAAGTATTACCTAAACCTCTGTAATAAATAAACGTTCACGAAATATTATTGCATAAATTAATAAGCCATGGAAATGGATGATGCGAGGAAACTTTTTTTTGGCGTGCTAGAGGAGATGTCTCTTATTTGGCCACTCTTTTATTGCCATGTGTTGTTGGCGCTGACTTCTATTTCAAATCATTTCTCTTTTCTTTTTTTTTTTCTCATTCCTATGATTAAAATATATAACCTAACAGTTTCATCCTCCTGTCAAAATCCCATTCTTGCCCTTATCCTCCGTCATCACCTACTCGGAGAAGATCTTTTGTGGATTTCATAAGAAAGATGATGAAACCTAATCTTTCTTGAAATGATCTGTTTTTTTTTTTTTTTTGGTGTGAGTTTGGAATCTGTAGAAAGCAGGAACCTCAAATAAGTATCATTAATTCACAGTTCAAAACTAGTACTAGAGTTTTGAACTGTGAAGAGACCAATCAATAACTATCTCTCATGTTAATTCATCTTGAAAAATGCAGGATTTGGCACTATGGCATAGTGATGGCTACTAATGAACTGCTTCCCAATTAAGGACAAATAAAAGATCAAGTTGATATGCGTTTGTCCATTGGAGACGGTTGTTCCGGAGATGATACTGATGTTAGTTTAAGACAAGAGGAAGAATTTGCATTGAATGTGTTTTTTTCTCACACTGGTATAAGGAAATGCGTATGTGAGAAGATAAAAAGAAAAAATGATTAGAAAATGGAATTGAAAGGTGAAAGTGACATGGTTGTTTTGATAAGCGAATAGGAAAGAAACACGTGGTGAATAGACATGAAGAGAAAAGGATGCTAGGTTTTATATAAATTGAAATAAGAAGCAGTTAGTGGTTGTGAATGAAGGAGGCAAGCAACCAAATCTCAGAGACGATTATAACATTATAGACAAGAAGAAGAAGAAGAAGAAGAGACAGTTTGTTGATTAAAAGATCAGCGAACATGGGAAGATCTCCTAGCTGTGATGACTCTGGTCTCAAGAAAGGTCCTTGGACTCCTGATGAAGATGAGAAACTTGTTAACTATGTCCAAAAACATGGCCATAGTAGCTGGAGAGCTCTTCCTAAGCTCGCTGGTACTGCTTTGTGTTTTTATTTTTAATCTTTTTGAAAACTTATTTTTAAGGTTTGATGAGTCTAAACATTAATTATCATCTCTCTCTCTCTCTTTCTCTCTCTCTGTAGGTCTTAACAGGTGTGGGAAGAGTTGCAGACTAAGATGGACTAATTACTTGAGACCTGACATCAAGCGAGGTAAATTCTCTCAGGATGAGGAACAGACTATCTTGAACCTTCATGCAGTTCTTGGAAACAAGTAATTGATTAAACTCTTGATTTTTGTTAGTCAACGGCTTAGTGTACCAAATTATCTTATACCTCTTTGCTTGTGATGATGATGTTAATTCTAAGGTGGTCAACGATTGCAAATCAGTTACCTGGGAGAACAGACAACGAGATCAAGAATTTCTGGAACACCCATTTGAAGAAAAAGCTGATTCAGATGGGTTTTGACCCAATGACTCATCGCCCAAGAACCGATATCTTCTCCGGTTTATCTCAGCTCATGTCTCTATCATCTAACCTGAGAGGTTTTGTTGATATCCAGCAACAGTTTCCAATTGGTCATGAGCACACTACTATATTCAAACTCCAAACCGAGATGGCCAAATTCCAATTACTCCAATACCTCCTTCAACCACCTTCCATGAATAACATTAATAACCCTAATGACTTAGACACTCTCACTCTCCTCAACTCTATTGCCTCTTTCAAAGAAACCACCACCAATAATCTCGACCTCGGTTTCATCGGTTCCTATCTTCAGGACTTCAACAGCCTACCATCTCTGAAAACCCTAAATTCCAACATTGAACCATCATCATCTGTTTTCCCCCAAAATCATGATGACAATGACCACTTCAAATTCTTCACTCAAAGAGAAAACCTACCCGTGTCTCCAATCTGGCTCTCAGATCCCTCCAGCTCAAGTCAGAGTTTGTTACCTTCTCCTGTGACTGGTGATCTGATTAGAAACCATTACGGTATTGAAGATGTCAATAGCAATATCACCTCTTCAAGCTGTCAAGAATCAGCAGCTTCGGCCTCAGCTGCATGGCCTGATCATCTATTGGATGATTCTATATTTTCCGACATTCCCTAGCCTTTGTTTTGTCTTTTCAGGTATGTTTTGGATCGGAGGAACTCAAATCGAATTTACTATTGGAATTGTTCTTTGTTGGAGAGTTTATTTGCATTTCTATATATTGTAGACACATCATATATAATCTAATATATGTGCTCATGTGTGAGAATGTACAGTACACGTTTCATAATTATTCCTATGCGTGTTGTCCTTGTTCTTAATCTAGCATATGTTTGTACCAATCGCCGAATTTATACATATATATAGAGAAGATTTTTGTGAAGTGGAGATCATTTGTAGTTGTAATTAGGGTTTTTTTATAATTATTTTGATCTTTTGTTTTACTTTTTTTCTAATACTCAAATCATGTATGAATATAGCTAGATGTTATGAAAGATTGTAAACATAACTAGTTCTTATGTAAATTACAGAATCGTTTGTGTATTTTTACTTTAAATTAATAAGTATCAAACAAACTGAAGTTGGGGGAGACAGACTGTTACATATATGAAGAACATGTGTTTAATGTTGTCGAAGCTAAAGACAGCACATTTTAGAATTTAGGGTATAAATGTTGATTTGTTTCAATATCATTCATGAAGTTCTGTATTTATGATCATGTATATATTTTGGTTTGCTAAGAAGAAATAAAGGAAGAAGTGAAGAAGCTAGCATGTGATCGGCTGGCTAACGATAACATAAAAAGGCCAAGTAGATATATAATAATTTATTAAAAGACAAAGCTGTATAAGTATGTGATGTCAGATCGAATAAACGGGGATCTCTCCTTAGATTAAAAAAAAAAAAAAAATCACTCATTGAGTCTTACCTTCTTCGGCAAAGATCGAATACCCTGGAAAATTGTACTTCATCCGTATCCTAATGGACAATGACATAAAGTATATTATTATCCATATTTAGTCAAAACATTTTGGATATTCAAATTTCGATTATGCACCCAAATACATCGGTACTGTATCTAAAACGGTTTTCAATAATTATGTTTATTTTGATACTAACATGAAATAAATAAAAAAACTGGTTTTGATACTAATAGAAATATCAATATTTATTTTTAAAAATATATTAATTCAGACAAAAGAAGCAGATAACAACAGGTCGGTCCCACATACATCGTATTATCTGTGTGTCCTCAATCATTGTGCCCTCGTTACTTTTTATTGAGCCCAAAAGGCCCATAACAGGCCCATTAAAAGGTATGAAAGACCACCATCCTCTAATCGAGATTCTTTTAAATGTTTTGTTCATGTGGTGTTCTGTTTCTTCAGATGTTTATATGTTGGAGATAGATTCACTGGCTTAAAAACATTGTTCTTCCTGCTTCAGTAAAGCGAAGTTCAGATGCACCAAATGAGTGAGTAATAGTGATCAAGGCCAAAAGTTAAATTTATTAGTTCCAAAAAGAAAAAAAGAAAAACGTTGAAATGAGTCAACTGAAGCAATAATACAGCAAAATCAAGAAAAGTTGGCAACTTTACAGTAAAATTTGAGATTTTGATGTTTGGTCATCTTCCACCTGATAACTCAATAGCGTCTTGGTTATGCATTGAATCTTCACCCCAATCAAATCTCCTCTGCAACCGCTCGAACTCATGCCGTCTCGTGACTTCCACGTTTTGCCACTCTTCCCATCTCTCTGCTAGTCCTTCTCCTTCTAACATCCGTACAACTTCGGACATCACTGGTCGGTCTTCCGGAGAACCTTGTGTACATAGCAAAGCCACTTGTATCATCATCTCAACTTCTTCTTTTATATACTCTCCATCCAAATTCTTATCTACAATTGCTCCCAATCTCTTCTCTCTTTCCAATTTCTTCACCTGTCCAAAACATTAACCTCAAAAGATTAGCGTTAATAAAGCTCTATTTGATGTGGGATTATTCGATTATACTTACGTGATCTAGCAACAAGACATCATCTTCTTCCTCCAAACGCGAAAAGTCTATCGCGCGTTGTCCTGTAACGAGCTCAAGAAGCATAATTCCATACCCGAAAACATCGGTTCTCTCTGATGATTTCCCTGTTGATAGATATTCTGGTGCAATGTGACCCATTGTTCCTCGAACTTGAGTTGTCACATTAGTTCTTCTAACGTCTACTAGCTTGGCTAAACCAAAATCACCAACCACTGCTTCGAAATCTTCATCTAGTAACACGTTTGCTGCTTTCACATCACGATGTATGATCTTCGGGTTGCAGTGTTCGTGAAGATACTCAAAACCACGCGCTGCTCCTAAGGCAATCCGTTTCCTCGTCTCCCAATCCAGAACCGGGTCGCCCGCTTTAATCTCTCTTAGACAATGTGCAAGACTTAGATTCTGCATGAAGGGATAAACCAGAAGGCGTTCTGTTTGCGTGGTACAAAAACCGATAAGACGCAGTAGATTCCTATGTACAGCTACACTTATCATCTCCACTTCCCTCTGGAAAGCAGCATCTCCACCAGGAGATTCGAAATCAGTCAATCTCTTCACGGCAACTTTGGTGTTATCCGGAAGTACTCCTTTGTAAACTTTCCCAAACCCTCCTTGGCCGAGTACATTCTTTTCGCTGAAGTTATCTGTAGCCAATTGAAGCTCTCTCCATGCAAATCTTTTCAACTGCCCAAATGCAATTCTCCTGTCCACTTCACCTAAAAGATAAGATAATGTTTGAAGATTTTAGCCTCTTTGTTTCACAAATGTGCATATCAATTCATCATAACATACGAAAAAGAGAACAGACCTGCAACATCCACGAAAACGTCACGTTTATATCCTTTATGCCTATCCTTGCAGAACAAAAACAACAAGATTCCAAAGAGGACAACTGTAACTCCGGCAACAACTCCAGCAATAATGCCAGTTTTTGGTTTGCTTGAATCACCTATAACCACAGACTAAATGTTATCAGCAGAACTAAAATTCACTTCACACTTTTGAATCGGTTTCAAACAAAGAAAATGCGGTTAGAGAATTCGCAAAGTCATGTATTTACCTGAATGAGCGACCACAGATACACAAGGGTGAGGTTGAACACCACCACAATTCAAGTTATTTGCCGTGAAACTATAGTCGATAAAACCATATCAGATTACTGCTAAAAGAAATGAAAAATTCAGATGTAACCTAAAAGTAGTTGAATATACTTGTATTTTGGAAGGTCAAATAGACTTTGAGGAATCTGGCCACTGAGATTATTGGAATCAAGCAGACTGTAAAACGTAGTTTCAAACAATGTGATTAAGACAAGAATACTCCCAAAAAGATAGGAAGCAAAATATACGCAGAGAACAATAACTTACAGATTTATCAGATTTGGAAGACCTGTGAGAGACTCCGGTATAGTCCCATTAAGTTTGTTTCTACTTACGGTCCTGATTGGCCAATGCATAGTGAATAAAGACATGAGTGTACATTTCTATGTCTTAAATGTGCAAAATTTAACAGCATTGGGAAGGCAAAACTACTTACAAGAACTGAAGTTTCTTGAGATTACCAAGAGTGGATGGTATAAGACCACTTAGCTGATTGTCCTCCAAATCCAAACTGGTCAAGCTAGTCAGATTTCCAAAGTCTTCTGGAATTACACCCGTAATTCCATTTCCCTTTAAAGTACTATATACAGAAAAAATCGCAAGAAAATGCTCAAAACAAAATATGTTCTACGATCTCAGAGAAAAAAGAGGTTAAATCTAGGGTATTTACAGAGTCTTGAGAGTTCCTAGAATTCCTATTCTTGAAGACAAGGTTCCTGAGAAGTTCATATCTGACAAGGTACTGCAATCACAAATGCCATCAATATAAATAAATGTTCTCACACACTCCCTTGGAAACAACATTTACACTAATTAAGAGTTATCATTAAACTTACAGAGAAGTGACAAAGTTGTTGTCATCACAAGTAACTTGGGACCAAGTGCAAGGATTAACTTGATTCTGGTTCCAATTACTTAGCTGATTGGGCAGTGCACGTAACGAGATCCTCAACGCAAATAGTGCATCACCTGAAATGGAAAAGCAAAGAATCAGAGAGTTAAGCTCTACCTGAACAAACTGAGAGATTACCAAAAAAGAAAACTAAGAAATGAAAGAAAAGAGCTGTTGATAAGTAAGAAAAGGTATGACCTTGAGCATCTGGTGACACAAATGACCATAAACAGGCCAAAAACAACACAGTCAAAGCCATAGCAACCATGTTCTGGAAGCTGAACATCTCATCTCATCTCATCTCATTAATTGAGCTTGTTCCATCTACAAGACACATTTAATAACATTAGAACAAAATCTTTTTTTTCTAACTTTTAGTGGATCTGACACATGACAGAGAAGAATTGATGGAGAAATTTGTAGTCAACTATGAATCAAAAACTTTCTAAATTAAAACAAATTAGCTCAAAACAGCTGAATATTAAGAGTTTCCAATAAATTCCACTATAGAAAGGAAGAGACTTTGCAGAATCAAGCGGAAGGTAGAACACAAACCTGCTGAATTTCCCAGAAATATAAATGACCAATTTTGTCAAACTTGATGAAAAATCCAAAAATCTCAAAACAGAGATTTAGGCCAACGACAGAAAAAGGAAAGAACCTCGTACCGGAGAAGAAAATCCCAAAAAAAGAAAGAAAGGAAAAGAACAATTCTTGCTGCTCGAAAGATTCAGTCCTGGGAATACAACCAAAGCGAAAAAAGGTGGAAGAGAAAGTGAAAAGCTTGTCTCTTTGATTTTATTCTTCTGTATAACTTTGTGTTTGGTAAATCCCAATTATCAGTCCCTCTAGAGCTAGTGGCCAGAGTCGTGAAGAAAAGTCCCCTGGTCCACGAACTGATTTTGCTTTATCTGCGTGCCACTTGTAATTAAAATACTAATCGTAATTAATCAACTTTGATGATGATGTTTAGACTTTTGTTTTTGTTCATTTTTCCTTTGTTTACAACTTACAAGATGTTTATATATTCATGAGTAACCTAAACGACATACATACAATAATCTAGCTTACTCTATATATTCATGGATACACGCATTCACACATACCTACCTATGTCATGAAACTAATAGAATTGAGTTGCCATGTCAACTAGCTTCTTTCTATGAAGTTTCCTCATCTTCCAAATTACTTCTCTTCTACTCCTTTTTTTCTGAATGTTTGTTTTCTTAGGCTCATCACAAACAAGCAAGCTGTTAAACCACATTCATGCCAATTACAAATAAGCAAGCTGTTATACCACATTCATGCCATAGATTTCATTCAGTAGAAAGTCCTGAAAAAGAGTAAGAGCCGCACCAAAAGCTTTGTTTGTTATTACTAATCAGTCAAGATGCGTGAGCAGAACTTAACACAAGTCATCATGCATTATCAATTTCCAGGGATGATTTTAAACATTGATAAAAGGAGAATATCAAACCTTGAATAAAAGTAGAGAAGCAAATTCAAACTTTGACAGAAACAGAGCAAAAACAACTTAAGGAGACCCTGGAAACGGTCAATAGAAAATTTAATGCTCCTCTTTTGTAAGATTTTTTGATGATTTATCTTCGCAAGCTAATAAAAAGGAAAAGTTAAAATTAAATGAGTCAAAAAAGCAAATATACAATGAGGAAAAGAGTCTTGTGTTAGAAGGCACATGGGCCAATTAAAGTCTCGGTTAGGAGGATCCGGGATGCTTTCTCGATCGCTCAACCGGATCAAATTCCGGGTTGGATCATTAACCACGACATAAACCGCAGCCAATATGGTTCTATAGGAGATATACTAGCATAGGCATTCAACGGTTGTTAATATCTACTACATAAATCACCGATATGAAGGACCTCGAAACTCATGGCTACAATATCTCAAGATATTTTTATGGTCGTTGACTCCGTTGATTAAGACTCTATAAACCGGATTCTCAAATTGCAGTATCGTGCACACAGTATTTGCGAGTGGATTGATGTATTTTACTTTTTTAGAATTTTACCTTAATTATTTAAAAGTCGGGTGGGTTGTCACTTGTCACTTTGTCATATCTATTAAACACAACAGACCGATCGAACCCAAGGAGGCAAGAGAAACTAGACGTATGCACAGAAACAAGCGTCCCAATTCCTAACTCTTATCTATTAAAGTAATCATCTACTTGTATATGAAATATGAATAGTCTCAACACATGCCATAACATACGAAACTACGTATCAAACATAACGCATATGCACTTTATCCAACTATTTATAACCCCATATTCTCAAATCAACCAAGAACCAACCAGGAGAGAAACTTATGGAGAGAAAACATCACTTCGTGTTAGTTCACAACGCTTTTCATGGACCCTGGATCTGGTACAAGCTCAAGCCTCTCCTTGAGTCCGCCGGCCACCGTGTCACTGCCGTCGAACTCGCCGCCTCCGGGATTGACTCGCGACCAATCCAGGCCGTTGAATCCTTCGACGAATACTCCCGACCGTTGATAGAAACTCTCGAATCTCTCCCAGAGAGCGAACAGGTGATCCTGGTTGGATCCAGCTTCGGAGGCATCAACATAGCTCTCGCCGCCGACATATTTCCGGCGAAAATTAAGGTTCTTGTGTTCCTCAACGCCTTCTTGCCCGACACAACCCACGTGCCCCCTCTTACGTGCTAGATAAGGTTTACAATAATTAATATTACCACTTTTTCAACCATGTGAATTTGTATTGTTTTAACTTTTAATTATTTGTTTTGTGGGTTGAGAAAGTATATGGTACCTGGAGGTTTGGAAGACTGTGAAGTTTCATCTCACGAGACAAGAAATGGGACAATGAGTTTATTGAAGATGGGACCTAAATTCATGATAACTCGTCTTTACCAAAAGTGTCCTATCGAGGTATTATTATTACTACTAATCTTAAAGTTTGTAACGCCAAAACAACAAAATCTGTACGCAAACTTGTCTTATGTTTTTGAAACCCCATATCTAGAGAGACTATGTGCTAAAAATTGAAATTTCTTGGTTAAATTTCTAATTAATCTTATGAGATGTTGTGTTTTGTGCTATATGATGGTTGGGAAGGATTACGAGCTAGCTAAAATGTTGCATAGACAAGGGTCATTTTTCATGGAGGATTTATCGAAGAAAACAAAGTTTAGCGAGGAAGGTTATGGTTCGGTGCAACGAGTTTACATAATGGGTAGTGAAGACAAAGCAAATCCGTGCGATTTCATTCGTTGGATGATTGGTAATTTCAACGTCTCAAAAGTCTACGAGATCGACGGTGGAGATCACATGCTGATGCTTTCCAAGCCCTACCAACTCTTTGAGTCTCTCTCTGCCATTGCCGCCGATTATAAGTAATAACTAAAGTCCGTTTAACTCACTGTCATTCTTAGCTTATGGACTTATTTAATAAAATTAACGAGAAAAGTCAAAAAATGCACATATTTATATTAATTGATTACTATATTATTTTGAAGCTATAAAACAAATAAAGAAACTTAAAGCAATGTTAATAATTGTACGAAACTAAGCTCTACTCAGATATGGGTCTACAAAAGATTCACGAGAAGAGACTCCAACAGTGACGTGTAGGACAGTGAAGCAGGTGAGACAAAATTGATTAATCAATTTTGACAGTGTATTGTTCCATTCAAATCAAGTCTAATTCATTCTTTTTCAAAAATTAAAATTAAAAATGTGAAGTAATTTGATGAAAAAAAAAAGAGCCTAAATGGTCTTGTCAGTAAAAAGCTGATGAAATAAATTGTGAACATGCAAACGTTAAGTAATCAAAACAGATGAATGAATGAGAAAATAAAGCAAAAGAAGTGTTGAAAGAAATGAATGACGCAAGTAATTACAGCTCCTTTCTGTGTCTCTAAAATTTTCAAAATAATCATAGAACTTTTGATTATTTACAAATTGACCCTTACATTTACAAAGAATCCAAAGAACACCTCTGCTCCCAAAAATTCAACATCAATATAGAAACTTCAAAACAATAACGGAAAGAGAGATCAAACAAACCAATAAGAAAGTGTTTTAAGGGTTATAGAAATGACCATTGCAGTGACATTTCCAACCCATAGGTTTGTAATTAGAGTATTGATCAAGAACGGTGGCTAGAGACGAAGGAGGTTGGAAGTATCTGTGGTTAACTCGGGTGAATCGGTTACGACTAGGAAGAGTAGGTACTTGAATGGCCATGCAAGGATGACAATTATTGCATCTGTTGTGGCAGCTTGGTGGTGTAGAACCTAATCTTGCTTTATCTTCAATCAAAGCCACCTGAAAATATCAAAAAACAAGAAATAGCTTTACTTAAAATGATTCAAATGAAAAACAGTTGTAGAAAATGATTTGAATTTGGGAGATTAAGTTGAAAGATTACTTGAGGAGAGTTGGGAGGTTGGACAGGTTGAAGAATGGATGAGACTTGTGGAGTGATGAAAACAAGGAGGAGAAGAAGAACGATAGATTTGTAAATAGAAGTTAACATTTTGATTTGAATTCAAGAATTACCATAGAGGAGGAACATTCATGTGGGTCTATTGAAAATTTAAGACTTGGAAAAACCCAAAAGAGAGAGAGATATGAAGCTTTTGGATCAGAGAAGTGAAAAACGAGTGAGAAGGAAAAAACCAAAGGGTGAGAGAGATAAGGGGGAAGAGAAGGGGGGGTAAAATGGTAATTTAAAGGGAGAGTGAAAGAAACAAGACAGAGTGGGGGAGACAGAATAGGAGGATTACATATCAAAGAAGAGGACTCAGAACGTAGCCTTCTTTCTATGTGTCACTTCCATCTTTCTACTCTTCTCTCTTTTCTTTTCATTTCTTCTTTTTGTTTTTGTAATCAATCTCTTTGCATTGTTCATTAGTTTTGAGACTAAAACATGCATCGTTTTTGTATTTTTAATAAGACGACTTATGTGAATTTCTCTTCACAAATGATTACATTTTTATTAATACGAGTATTTTTTTTGACTAAAATGCTTATTTTGTTGCTAATACTTAAAGGGGTCCATACTTAAATGCTTCATGGTTCCAAATGGCTCATGACTAAAGCTAGCTTTTCCCAATAATCTAAAAGTTTGAGTGGAGTTTTCTAAGGTTAAAAAAAGTGTTGAATAACATTTTCACCGGTATCTATTTACTGACACATCAAACTGGAGTATCTTTTATCATCAGAAAATGTTAAAATGAATTGTTCCACATCGAGACTTGGAATGATTTGTGGACTAATATATAAGTGTTGTGGTAATCTTTCTCTCATGAAATTTGGTTTTTTTGATTAGCAGTTCACTTAATATAGTATCGAGAAGAGCCTCGATTGTGGGCCACCGTAGATATCCAATTCCACAAACTTCACGTGAGGAGGGTGAGTTTTTTTAAAATGAATTGTCCCACATCGAGACTTGGAATGATTTGTGGACTAATATATAAGTGTTGTGGCAATCCTCTTCTCATGAGTTAGATTTTGGGTGTGAGTTAGGCCCATGCTTATTAATAGAAAATAGTAAGCCAATAGGAAATTTGGGGTTTCTTTTATCATCGAAACATAGTAATCGTATAGGAAGATTGGGGTTTCTTTTATCATCAGAAATAGTAAGCTAATAGGGCAATTACTGAGTAGTAATAGTAGTAAAAAACACAAGTTTGACTGAGTTTTTATTTTTGACCTAAATGAAAAAGATTTAAACTTTCTAAGAGCAATAAATGAAGAAGAAGAAGAAGAAGAAAACATTTTTGTTATCATTTTGACAGCATTCATTTAATATCAACAATCTTATGTTATTAAATGTGAGCATCTGTGCTCTTAAATATTATATAATCCATGTCCCTTTCTGCTGTTTTCCAATAATTTCCGCAGTCGTATCGTTTTCTCCTTCTTTAATACCCGTAAATACGTATACTGTACATTTATTATTCGTATTTAGTACTTTATGTCACAATTTGTTTTCATTTTTGGAAAATTGGTTCATGTAAAAGTAATGATTTTGTTTCCTATGATTTGTTTGTTTTTTTGAATAAAAAGTAGCCACCCAAATGATTACATTTTACAAATAAACAAAGTTTCAATCGACATAATGATTAAACAGGAATAGATTTTGGAATGGTCCATGGACCATGGACCATGGATATATGATCGATCATTAACTACTGTTCACACCAAATTTTAAAAGAGTATTTCGGTTACAATTTATTGCCATCGAGTTTTGCATCATCGCTCTTGAAAATATAGTGTAAGAACTTTGGTCCATCGAATAATAATTCTACTATTATTTGAAATAAATTGTATAAATTTTAACAAGTGAAAAATAAAAGAGATATATGAAGCCACTGAAAAGCTTTTTTATCTGGAAGAACAGGGAATATAGGTAAACCCGTGAAATTTGGAACATCTTTTTTTTATATTTTAAAAGTCAATTTAAAATAAAAAAAAATTGAAAAGAGTGAGAAAATAACAATACACGAAAGAAACGCCGTGAAACTTACGTTCCGTGGATTCGCGTGTTGCGTTCAGTGACTATCTTTTTCCACGTTACCTGATTTGTCGCATTTCATTTTTTTTTTTTTTTTTTTAACATCATTCAAAAAAATTAAAGAAAAAGAAATGAAATCAGCAAAATAAAAAAGATCTGCAGGAAGAGAAGACTTTCACAGTAAGACAACGAGATCGCGGGAAAGAAAAAAAGAAAAAAAAAAACTGAAATTATTATTGCTTGATCCAAAATCATACTAAAAGTCAAGGGCTTTTGTCTCCTTCGATACGTAGGTCCCACTCTTCTACATATTTTATCCTTTTAAACGGCTCAGATGTAATCAGAAAATATCCTACGGTCAAAAAATGTTTGGTCACAAGCTTACACCTATTCACGTCTTGGCGAAGGATACAAACAAATAAAAAAACCCTCCTCTTCCCCCCATTCCCGTCTTAACACACCGGTTTAATCCGGTATGCAACCTTAAACTAAATCCCGGTTTTATAGCTGCCACCTTTTTTTTCTTTTTAGCGTTGAGCAGCAGCTCGGTATGCTTCTTCGTCGGAAATAACGGCCGGTATGTTCCATGTTCCCAGCGAATGCCCAGAAATTTTCCCACCTAAACATTTTCATTAAGTCAACGGAAAAGAGAGAAAAGTAATTTGGACGATATTTATAATCTTGGTACCTTCTTTAGTAGCTTCTTCGCATCTTCTTTGATAATTTGAAGACAAATGTGGATCCAGGGACTTCATAATCTCTTCATACTTCTCTTCAGCTTCCGATATCCGCTTCGCCTGTAAAAGAAAACAATGAGCTCTTCTAAGACATTTTCAGAGAAACGTTGATTGATTATCGTATGAACGTTTCTTTACCAGTTCAGTGGGTGCATTCGTTGAGCCGAATATTCCCACAAACATACGCAATACATTAAAATTGTTCTCGAGCACATCGTCCTACAAGAAAAACCATATCAAGTTGATCAGTTAAGATCGTGATAACATAATTAAGGAGTTCTTTGAAGGTACCTAACCTCGTAATCAAACCTGCAAAAGTAAAGAAACAACTCAGATTCTTAAAGATTCAAACTTTGTGTTTGTTTGGTAGATGGAGAGGTTTTAAAAGAAGCATACAGATCATCCGCTACTTCAACTAAGAACTCTGAAATTGACAAGAAGTCCATATGCAGCTCATTCACCTTTTCCAGAGTTTCAAAGAATGCAGAGAAGACATGTATCAAATACAATTCAATCTATATGCATCAGATATTAGAAGTGGAATTCTTGGATTGAATATGACTTCACATCAAGAATTAAACAGGGCACATGAATGTTACTACCTCTACTCCTCTCAACTTGTATAGTAGAAGATTCAACACCCGGTAATCAAAAGACTTCAAATGAATTGCTCTCATCACATCTTCGAGACAGATCTATAAAGATATAGCTGAAACAATGAGCAAATGAATAGCAAAAACAAAACAATGAATTGTTTTAAGACAGAGAAATGAACCAGTTACCTTGTTTTTATTTGAAAGAGCATGACAAAGCTTTCTTTCTAACACCCAATACTCTTCGCCTGACCTAAACTCTTGCTGTATTCTAACTCACAAAATAGGTAAAATCTATTAGTGTAACTTTCATGACAAAGAAGTAAAAAACAGCAAAGTTATCTCTAAGAAAAATACCTTTGTGTCAAAAGGCCCTCACGTTCAAGCAGATCTTCAAGCGGCTTCATTAAAACAGTTTCAAACAAAACTGGTGATTCAGCATTCCATCCATGATTTCTTGTAGACTGCATCTCAATCAATTAGATTGTACACTGATTTGGTGATTCGCAAACTCCTAAATATTACACAGGCCATCTTACAATGACTTTAGATCCACAAGCTGATTCACTGACTATCTTCTCATTAAGAACATCCATCTACAGAATTAAAAAATGACTCACATTTCAATGATTTCATAGATTCAAGTTTCATTGTCATTACTGAAATGCATGTTAACTCAACACAGAAAATCTTATAGACATGAAGGCAAAAATAGCAGAAATACACAAGTATTACCTGATATATGTAACTCTCTGTGAATGAAAGCACGGGTAAATATCTGAATATTGACTGAGGTTCGTTAATTTGCAACTGATGGAACATGAAATAAGACCTGGACTGCAACAAGATGTGGATAGTTCAGAGTTACTAACACAACAAATTCAGAAAATCGTGAGAGAGAACACTTTCATAACTCAGAAGTCAAAGTTTATTCTTCCTTTATCTTCCTACTTAATGTGAAACACACCACCCGATCCCGTTATCTATGATTAACTAACTCAACCAGTTAAGACTTAAGACAGAAAATAGCAATGCACTTGAAAGAGGAAAGACTTACGAAATCTTCAAGTGTAGAGTTTGCTCTTTTCATTGCATCAAGTCCGACCATTGCCACAACTTGTCCGTGTTTCTGTGACATGTAAGGATCAACATTGTCCATGACATTACTCTTTTGAGGCTTTGCTGCATCGAAATTGAACAATCAACCACAGTTATATATATTAAGAATACTCAGAATTTCAGAGAGCAAATCGAACAACATCATTATCTCATTGGAATTAGTTTTAAAGTCACTCAGCTAAAATGAAATATATTAACGAGAAACTACAAAGTGATCGATTCTATGCAGAGACTAGGACTAGAACCTGAGCTTGTGTTTACTGGTTTAGTTTCATCGTCTCGGTCAAGTGAACTCGATATTTTCTCCAGGAAAGGTCCAGAGATCTATGTAATGAAGCAAAACACATTGAAAGAGGGATAATTTAGAAAATTAGTTGAAAAAAATCAAGGCTTTACTTACTTTGGGTATGAATTGAGAGACTAGACCCAGTTTTGAATCTAAATCGAGTTCATCGCATGGTTGTACCTTGAAAGAAGAATGAAATTTAGAGTTTTTTTTCAGAGTGTTTAAAGTGAGAAATTCAAAAACACTAAACTTTATGGTTACCAGGAAAAGGACGAGATTGGAAAGGAAGCGAGACGAAGCTGAATCGGAAGTTGAAGAAGAAACTAAACCCTGACAAGTAATGGCTGATACAACACTTTGAAACTCCTCCAGTCGCCTTAGCTCTTCCATCTCAAATCAAAACTTCAATTTCAGATCATCTAATTGTTTATCGTAATTGAGAAATAAAATAACTACGGTTTCCTTTTTTTCTGAAATTTTAGATTTCATATTCCCAAGTTAACAAGAAATTTTCGATTTTTTCCTTTACTGATGTCAAAGTTTTTTTTTGTTTTTTTAAATTTCAGATGACTCTATTTAAATAAAATATTAACGGATATTCACAAACCAAAGATACGTCTAATTGGTGTTTTCACTCACCCACTCACTTGTGTTTCTCTCACTACCTCTTGATACCAGATTTTTTTTTATCTATCAGAGAGTTTCTCAATAACCAAAGTGTGCAACAACTTGGATACTTTATTGACATAACTTGCAAGACCTTTAAAAAGTCAAAGACATGAAGACTTACAACAAGACTTAAAAGAAACTTGCGGAAGTAAACTAGATTCCTACAAATCAGGAACTTATTCAAACTTGAAAACGACTCACGACGGATTCAAATCCAACATAGGTCTCACTCTTTTTTAGCGTTGAGCAGCAGCTCGGTATGCTTCTTCGTCGGAAATAACCGCCGGTATGTCCCATGTTCCCAGCGGACGCCCAGCATTTTCCCCACCTAAACATTCTCATTAAGTCAATAATAAGTCAACGGAAAAGAGATAAGTTGTAATTTTGGTACCTTCTTTAATAGCTTCTTCGCATCTTCTTTGGTAATTTGAAGACAAATGTGGATCCAGCGATTTCATTATCTCTTTATACTTCTCTTCAGCTTCCGATATCATCTTTGCCTGTAAAAAAAAACAACAACGAGCTCTTCTAAGACATTTTCATTGAAACATTGATTGATTGTCGTATTAACGTTTTTTAATTTACCAGTTCAGTGGTTGCATTCGTTGAGCCGAATATTCCCACAAACATTCTTAATATGTTGAAACTGTTGTCGAGCACATCGTCCTACAAGAAAAAAAAACATATTATCAAGTCCATCAGTTAAGATCTTGATAACATTTGAGGGTGCCTAACCTCGTAATCCAACCTGCAAAAGTAAAGAAACAAGTCAGATTCTTAAAGATTCAAACTTTGTGTTTGTTTGGTAGATGTAGAGGTTTCAAAAGAAGCGTACAGGTCATCCGCTACTTCAACCAGGAACGTTGAAATTGACAAGAACTCTATATGCAACTCATTCACCTTTTTCGGAAAGCAGACAAGACACATATCAAATACAATTCAATCTATATGCAGCAGATACTAGAAGTTGAACTTTTGGATTGAATATGACTTCACATCAAGAAGAAAACTAATTACATCAATGTTACTACCTCTTCTCCTCTCAACTTGTATAGTAGAAGATTCAACGCTCGGTAATCAAAAGATCTCAAATGATTTGCCCTCATCACATCTTCGAGATAGATCTATAAAGATATAGATGAAACAGTGAGCAAATGTATAGCAAAAACAAATAATGACTTGTTTGAGAAGGCAGAGAAATGAAGCAGTTACCTTGTTTGTGTTTGAAAGAGCATGACAAAGCTGTCTCTCTAACGCCCAATACTCTTCGCCTGACCTAAACTCTTGCTGTATTCTAAACTCATGAAATAGTTAAATATCTATTAGTGTTATTGTTTGTTCCTTTGCTGAAAAAAAGGTGTTTATAGCAGCAAGGAAGTAACCTTTGTGTCAAAAGGCCCTCACGTTCAAGCAGATCTTCAAGCGGCTTCATTGAAACAGTTTCAAACAAAACTGGTGATTCAGCATTCCATCCATGACTTGAACTCTGCATCTCAAACCATTAGGGTTGTACACTGATTTGGTGATTCGCATACTTGTAAATACTAATCTTACACTGACTTTGGATCCACAAGCTGATTCACTGACAATCTTCTCATTGAGAGCATCCATCTACAGAAACAAAAGTCCTACACGTCTTAGATCCCCCAGAAAATGTTATCGACATGAAGGAAATATAGAATGATTACCTGATATATGTAACTCTCGGTGAATGAAAGCACGGGTAAATATGTAAATATTGACTTCGGTTTGTTAATTTCCAACTGATGAAACATGAAATAAGACCTAAACTGCAACAAAATAAGGACAGTTGAGAGTTACTAACACAAGGACACTTGCTTGTATATAACTCAGAAGACAAGTTTATATTCTTCCTTTTATCTTCCTATTCCACAACCCGATCCTGTTATCTCTGATTTAACTAACTCAAACCAGCAATGCATTTGTAAGAGGAAAGACTTACGAAATCCTCAAGTGAAGAGTTTGCTTTTTTCATTGCATTAAGCCCAACCATTGTCACAACTTCTCCGTGTTTCTGTGATGTGTAAGGATCAACGTTGTCCATGACATTACTCTTTTGAAACTCTGCTGCATCGAAATTTAACAATCAGCCACAGTTATGTATCACGAACACTCAGAAGCAAATCGAACAACTCACTAGAATTAGCTGTAAAATGAAATATATTAACTACAAACTACAAAGTGATTCTACGCAGAGACTAGAACCTGAACTTGTGTTTACTGGTTTAGCTTCATGGTCTCGGTCAACTGACTTGGATATCTCCTCCAGGATAGGTCCAGAGATCTATGTAGTAAACAAGTTTTTAGAGATTTTTTGTTGTTCAAAGTGACTTAAAAATATTAGTATTGTTTTAGGACCCGAATAAGAATAATTAAGTATGGTACCGTACAATAGTTTTTAGAAGATTTCATTTTTCTATTAGGGTTTGTATCGGGTTTTTGAAGCATATATAAAGAAGTATAAGAGTGTAATTAAATCATCAGATTAATAATAAGAACTCTAGACTAAAGGGTATTCGCTTCTAAGAATTCACATTCTTAATTCTTTTTTGTTTTCTTAAAGTTATCATATCTTCCGATAATCACAATAATTTTTTTTTTTAAAATTATTTAGAGAAAATTTTCTCAAAGAGCTCACCTTGTTTTTGACCCCCAAAAAAAAAGAGCTTACCTTATTATATTGGGCTTTGACCACAGGGTAGCTACTGCGACTAGGCTGCAATGTCATGTGCCAAAGCTTAGACAAAATAACATCAAATATATGCATAGGAATTAATGTATATATATAATGTTTCTACTACATATGCAAAGGGATTCAGACTTGAGACGAAAAATGAAAAACTTGTGAGGCAGAGAAGAACTAATTAATTAGGCTGAGTGAAGAGAAACAGTTATGGAAAATTTTCAAAAAAAAACAGAAAAACTAAAAAACACATTGCACGAAAGGAATGGTGTACCTTGGAGAGAAACCTAAGCTTGGGGTTAGCAGAGAAAGGGATGTGCGAGGAGGTTTGAGAGACTGCATAGACGGAAACAGCCGGAGACGTGACTGAGAACCACGAATACGCCATTCTTATTCTTCTTCGTGCAGATCGGGATTAGGTCTCTCTCGATGACACCAAAGAACACGAGTTTAAAATATCAATTTTTTCTTTCCTTTTTTTCTTTTTTTTTTAATCCCTAGTTGGAGTGGGAGTCAGGTTATAAATAAATAACTAGATTTGAACGCGGATCTATTGTTCCTGTTTTAATATAAATTTGTATATTTTGTTTTTGGTTTTTAATGTTTACAATTATTTAAATCTGTAGCTTATTATTTTAACTTGTTATGTGTAATTTTAACTTGTTATTTTTTTTACTATTTATAAATAATTTTATTTTATTCATTTAATATATATTTGTAGTTTTTTGTTTATAATATAAATGTATTCAACGTGATTTCATCATCGAATTGTAGTGTTCCCATGAAGTAGTATAAAATTTATGTTGTTTGATTAAAACATATGTCAAAACAATCATGTTCTTTATTCTTATTGAAACAATTTAGAGCAAATCCTTGAAAATATACGTAAAAATATTTGCGTAAATTTTGGTTTGTTAGTTAACAAAATAATAAAATAATAGTCTTTTTATTTATTTTATTTTATGTATTTTATAATTTTATATATTTATTTTGCTTTGTGTCATACTTCGATTTAGACCCGCAGTTAGTATAGTAAATCCGATGACCTTGCACTATTTTGTATTAGGTCCAATGTTAAAATCCGTTATTTATAAATTTTCTAGAATTCAGGAAAACTTACCAACAAAATCCATATTGACATGTGATCAAGTATTACTGGCCAAAGTAAAAAATTTTAAACCGAAGCGGTTAGTAAGAGGCAACCCCCTGAAGGTCCAATCGACCAGAACTGATCAGTTAGACATATCGTTTCAAACACTAACTTATGGATCAATGCATAGATCAAACGATTGGACCCCTAATTTTGATCCACAAAATTAAAAGTATTGTATTTTACTTTAGTTTAGAATAATTTAATTTAATTTATGATTTCAAAGGAGAATAGAGAGGGTATAATCATTTTTAAACAAACATATTAATATATATACATACCATATTAGTTATTTAAATCAAATATTTTGATGACTTAAATATTATAAAAATATATATATCTATATATATATTAATAAGAAAGTTTTAATATTTATAATATTTTAAAGATTTTTAAAATTTTAAAATTTATATTATTTTGAATTTTTAAAAAAAATTTTAGATATTTATAATATTTTAAAACTTTTAAAAAGTTTTAATTTGTTAAACTGAAGAACCGGATTAAACCGAATAAAATATTTAAAATTGGATGTTTGATAAGTCAAACTTCATGCTCATTTGTATTTGAAATCATTTTGGTCATTTCTATAATATGACTCTTAGGGGGTGTATTGGACTGAGTATTTAGAGAGATTTGAGTTTAAATGACAAATCATGTGTTATTGAAACATAAATTTTAAAATATCTTTTAAAATCTACTGTTATTGTATTAATAATTTTAAATTATACACTCAAATTCATTGTTATTAAAAATATTATTTTAATAACAACAAAATTTTTAGGTGAGATTTTTCAGAATTTAATAACAAAATTTTTAATTCACCAAAATTTTACCAAATCATCTCTAAACTCAAATCTCTCCAAATATTTAGTCCAATACACCTTCCTAAATTATTGTCTAATTTTTTTAGCCGATATGGGACGTTGAACACATCTTTTTTTTCATCGATTGAGTAGTATATGTTCGTTTTAAAAATTTTTAATCACGACATATATAGAAAGAAATCTAAAATTTTATTAATTATATGTGTTATATAATCGTTCAAAATAATTTTAAAATAAGATCAAATAAAAGTGATAGGAGAATCATAATTCATACTATTAAATTGCAATATTAGATAAGAAAATAATTATGTTACATTGTAAGGATTGTAGAGAATAGATAATTAATTAGGGGTTGTTCGGATACATAGATAACTTATTTGTACTTTAACTGTAATAGTATAGAGATATAATAATTTAAAATAAGATCAAATAAAAGAGATTCATATTTTTTTAAGTATATTGGTTTAAATAAAGGTGTAAGGAGATTCATAACCCACATTTAGGATCTAAGTTCTATATCAACATAATAAGAGCACCGACTTTCAAATATAAACTATGCATTGACAAATCCAAGATTTAATAGAGTTGAAAGAATCCAAATTTCTTAGTCGATGTGAGATATTGAACAAACACATTGTTTTCTTCATTGATTGAGTAATTTATGTCTGTTTGTAAAAATTCGAATCACAACATATATATAAAAAATCTAAAGTTTACTTAATTATATGTATTATATAATAATTTAAAATAATTTAAAAATAAGATCAAATAAAAGTGTAAAGAGATTCATATTTTTTCAAATATATTAGTTTAAATTGGGTAGAGAAATTTTTAAAAATTTAAAATTAATATTAGTTTTCATACTATTTAAATCTTTTAATAATTATTTTTTTTATTAAATATAAAGATTATTTTAGATATAAAAATAAATAAAGAAGTGTTTGAAGAGAATAATAACTCAAATATACTTCACTTTTATAGTATAGAGAAGAGCAAACGATAACGTCTCTCTCGCCTATTTTATTCACCGACAGAGACGGTATGGACTATGGAAGAAGTGTTACAACACCATGTTATATTATGGAGAGACGTGGCATTCTGTGATCTGCTGTTCTGTATTTATGATTGGGGGCCATCCTTCTCGAATCTGGACCGCCCAAATTCATAATATATGCCAATTATATTTTCTCTACTGGAAAACAACACATGGACCACATTGGAAAAAAACGGTTGTATTTTGGTGGTGCCTGTGCATGGGTCATGGCGGATTCAATTCATTTTGCCAGCTTTGGATTAAAGAAAGCAATAGGATAAGATATAATAAACTGATAAGTAATATCGAGCAGAACATAGAACGATATCTAAAGAAACGTAGATATAAAACTAAAAAGTATTATCGACCAGAACATATTTATCATATCAAGAGAAACAAAAGCTTTTAATCTCATCCATAGCTGATCCGGTTCAAAAAGAAGTTTCAATGCAAGAAAAGCAAAGTCATACTCATAAATAAAGCTGGAAATGGAGGGACGACCTCTATTCTCTAGGCATCATCATCATCATCTATCTCATAGTTATCCTTCTCTGGTTCTTATTCCCGTACGGTTTCTATTGGTAAGGCATGTACCGCATTGGTCTTCTGAACCTAGGAGCCTTCCTGCACGAGGCATTGTTGTGTGAGTGGAAAAAAGAAAGCCATAAGTGATAATTGATGGTAAATATGCAGAATTTAAACTTACCCGTATCCATATGGGGAATAAAAATAAGGAGGCACAAAGGGTCTACAAAAGCGGTATCCCACTGAAGGGTTGAAACGCCCAGGACGATGTTGTTTCATTCCAGGAACATTGGTTCGCTTAGGCGAGACCTGAAATGAAAAACAAGAGAGAAGATTGTGAGATCAATGAAACTGTCAATTTCCTTCGGTGTTGGTGTTAGTAAGAGAACAAACCTTCAGTTGACGACCATGTAGCTCTTATTCATTCAGTTGTAGAGCTTCTTGCACGGCTTCGACTTCAACAAACTCCACATAAGCAAATCCCTTTGGTTGTCCAAACTTGTCCATTAGAATGGTTACTCTGTTGACTGTTCCGCATGTTTGGAAATGCAGTTGCACTTCTTCAGGTGTACAAGCATAATCGACCTACAGGATGGGGAAATGAGGTTTTAGTATAACACACAAGCATTCATATTGCAGCTAGAACCTTGACTAACTGAGCAAATAACACATAAATAAGTTAACCACTTCACTAAGGGAAGCCAAGTGACAAACTTGTGTTTTCTATAAGCAATCTTCCATGTCTAACATTAGACCCTAATATATGAAAGAAACATAAACGCTATGAGATTCTTGATTTTAAGAGCGTGAAGCGAAAAATACATGATAACAGGCCAGCATCAAACTGCAGCCTCTCATGAAATCCGCAAAACAACCAAACCTGTATCAGCTCCAAGTATCCTCTCTGCAGAGCTTTGGGTCTTGGTTGGAAAGCATTCAGCATCATCTTGGCATCTTGATTCAGCTCTTTATAGACCATCTCCTCAAGAATTACAAAAAACTTTGCTTTCTACTCCCACCCAACTCACTCATAGTCTCTTTTTTTCCACTTATTTTTTTACTACTCAAACTCATGCAATCTTTTTCTCCACATTTTTTTCTGCTTTATCTTTTTTCCAATTTTTTTTCCTTTTTCTTTTTACTTTTCTCAATATTTTTTTTTTAGCTTTTATCAACATATTCCACAACAAGAATTTTCCCAAACACTACAACAAGGAAATTTATCAAGACAGCTATAAAACCTAGTTGACAACCCAGAGCAACAAAGAACTTGAGGTATGAGAACAACCCTGCGATTATATAGGACATAGAGTCAAACTATGAAACTAGAGCTGCCAAAGCATTCATAAGAGAAGCAACACTCAACACACTTGAGGTATAAATATACTATAAATTAACCAAATCAGAACAACAATCATACTTGACAACATTAAAGTTAGAGAAACCATCTCTCAAGCTAAGACACATTGAAAAAATAATGATTCTAAATTGAAATCACTTCTTTTCTCAAAGGAGCAAGTTAAGTTAACAAAATAGTCAGCCATTAAGATTTTCAACAGATCAAAGCCATGGCACTAAACATAACATTTCGCTGAAACAATGAAGTAGAAAATAAGCTTTTCTTACATTGCCAACATAAACTGATCGAGCATCCACCTCCTCCTTTCCTTCTTGATTTGTAGCCATACTAGCAGGATCTGAAAGATATATTTTGCAAAGAGGAAGTAAAAACACAAGTTCAATTTCTTGAAAGGTAATCCAAACAATCAACGAGTCCAGTATATCGAATTCAAAGATAGACACAATCGAGCAAACGTTTTGAATTTCTGGAAAACACAGATGGGAATTTAAACAAGAGAGTGACCAAACCTTGAACAGCTCCCATTTCTTTTTCGACCTTTGCTTGCATCTCTCGCAACGCAGCAGCCTCTTCCTCCATCTCCTTCAATCTCCTCTGAATCTCATCAAGCTCCTGATACCACGGAATCAAAAACACCAAAATCAAACAGGAATACACACACGAAATTTCAAATCAAATCAAGCGACACACAGGAGAAACAGAAGCAGACCTTAACGGCGCCATCATCGGCGGCAGACATATCGATATCCGGATCGGGAACATCCATCTCGCCGACTTCAGGGATTTCTCCTCCGTAAACCTCGCGCTCTTCCTCCATTTTTTTCTCACTCTTCGTCACTCCAAAAATTTGAGTTTACTGTACTTTGTTTTGTTTTGGAGAAAGAAAGAAAAAAAAAAGACTTCGACACTTTTCGACTCGATTTGTCGTCATGGGCCTGGTTAACCAGAGCCCAATATTTCGTCATAAAACTCTAATTGAGTTTTTGAACCAAAAATGATCCCATATTTCTAGTTTAAATTCTTTCTTGGCATCCCTTGTCAAATTTTTAATGAAATTTTTTTAGTTTTTAGTTTTTAATAAATAAGATTTAACTCTGGTCCTTTTCACATAGTTTTTTTTATAGTTTTTCTCCTTATTTAAATATTACTTTTTCTTATATTTCTCTCCATATATATTCAATTCATCTAACTTTTTTTTTAGAACATAATATATTTTATACAGACTTTCTTTTTCACCAATATTTAATACTTTAAAATAGAATATACTGAAATTATGTTTTTTGTTTTTATGTTTTTTGTTGATATTATATATATCAGTTTGTATATTTGTTATTGTCTCCTTTAATCAAAAGCTGGCTAGTGAAATAAACCCAGTCATGAGCAAGGCACCTACCCAAGAATCCAATCCTCTATGCATAGTATGGTTGACCCAACGGCAGCAAGGACCGATCAATTCAATGGCAATTAGTATAGGAAACTAACTAGCTAAGAGGATTGAATGGTTTTTTCATCAGAACATAGAGAAAAGGGTTCAATGAGTAACAACAACATATATATAAACATTACTTAACAAGCATTTTAATAGAAGAACCAAGTGACAAATAATTTATTAGAAACAATAATCTTTTGGGCAAATAATAAAGTTTACAAAATTAGATTAAACTCGGGAAATAACAAACAAAGTATGCAGAGAGTTTAGATGTGTAAGCAAAATCATAAGATTTGGATGAGATTTGTAAGTTTTCTTTTTTCATAATAGAATAAGGAGGTGCTTAGTTCTATTATAAATAAGAGTCTATGGAGAGTTGTTTCATAAGACCTAAAGAGAGTTTAGAGAAAGAGATTTAGTTTTGAGAGAGTTTCTAAATCTAATAAAGAAAAGTTATTCTTTATAATCTAAATTCTAAGTTTGTTCGTTTTGAATTGGTATCAGAGCTTTAGGAGTGGCAATTGAAGATTCATGTAACCAAGCATGGGGACGTGACTAATGCTCAGCCGCGAACAAAAGACTTTGGATCTTCATTGATTCATTGTCCTATGTTAACATCGACAAACTATACAGTTTGAGCGATGAGGATGAAAGTTATGTTCCGATTATACGAAGTCTGGGAAACCATTGATCCAGGATCAGCTGACCCAAAGAAGAATAATGTGGCTACATCACTCTTGTTTCAATCTATTCCAGAGGCGTTAATCCTTCAAGTAGGAGAGCAAACCGCAGCAAAAGATATATGTTAGGCCATCAAATGACGTCACCTTGGAGCTGACCGAGTGAGAGAAGCAAGACTTCAAACATTGATGGCGGAATTCGATAGGTTAAAATGGAGGATACCGACTCGGTGGATGACTTTGTGGAAAAGATGTCTGGCATAACATCTAAATCAGCATCTTTGGGACAAACTATCAAAGAACCAAAACTGGTGAAGAAATTCTTGAAGGGACTTCCTAGAAGCAAGTACATTCAAATTGTAGCTTCTCTTGAACATGTCCTAAACCTAAACGAAACTGGGGTTGAGGAAATAGTTGGGAGAATAAAGGCGTATAAAGAACGTGTAGGGGAAGAAACCCAAAGAGAAGACCATGGAAAACTTATGTTCGTAAACAATAACCAACAGAACCGTGGACGCTATGGAGGTTTCCGAGGAACATCTAGAGGTCGCGGAAGTTTCTGAGGTTGAGGTAGGGGTCAAGGGAGATCTAATGGCCAAAACCAAGGAGGAGAAACCGTCGAAAACAATCAAACGCAGAAGAAAAATTGATCCAAAGTGATATGTTGGAGATGTGACAAACCGGGTCACTTTGCATCGACTTGTCCTGAGAAACCAATAATAAAACATCAAGAGACGAACTTAAACGAGACACAAGAGGCTGCTACTCTTTATGTTCATGAGGTGGTGTTTTTAAATGAAGACAAGGTGATTCCAAAGAATTACGATATTAACAATGGTGGTACAAGTGTTTGGTATTTGGATAATGGAGCGAGTAATCACATGACGGGAAACAAAGAATTTTTCTCAAACTTAGACGAGAATATTCAAGGGAAAGTAAGGTTTGGCGATAATTCATATGTTGATATTATCGGGAAGGGTACAATTAAATTTGTGTGCAAGACTGGTGAGAAGAAGATACTCAAAGAAATCTATTACATATCCGACCTAAAAAGCAACATATTGAGTCTTGGACAAGCAACGGAGAATGAGTGTGAAGTGTACATGAAATGAGACTCATTGACACTAAGAGACCCTTATGGAAGACTACTTGTACGAGTCACAAGATCACCAAACCAACTCTACAAAACACATATGGAAATTAGCAATTCTAGGTGTTTTCATATACAAGACGATGAAACTACATGGAAATGGCATGCTAGGCTGGGACATGTAAGTTGTGGTGTGATGAACAACATGGTGGAGAAAGATATGGTGGTAGGAATTCCACATATATTACATGAGAAGAATGTATCTGAAGCTTGTTTAGCTGGGAAACAAACAAGAAAATTGTTTCCGACTAAAACCATGTTTCGTGCGGCACAAGCATTTGAGTTGATCCATGGAGATCTATGCGGACCAATATCACCACCAACACCAGCCAATAATCGGTACGTCTTCGTTCTCATTGATAATTTTTCTAGGTACATGTGGATCATGTTATTGAAAGAGAAGAGTGAAGCATTTGATCGGTTCAAAAGGTTTAAAGAGATTGTTGAGAATCAAACTGGTTTAGTCATCAAGACCTTTCACACCGATAGAGGAGGAGTGTTTACCTCCTGAATTTAATTTATTTTGTGAGAAAAACGGAGTCACTAGGTATCTGACCTCACCTTACACACCACAATAAAATGGTGTAGTTGAAATAAGGAACCCGACTTTAATGGACATGACAAGAAGTATGCTTAAGGTAATGAAGATTCCAAACTTTTTGTAGGGAAAAACTGTTCGTCATTCAACTTACCTCATTAATCGTGTTCCTTCTAAAGCATTGAAGCTTTAAACTCCTTATGAAAGTTTTACAACCAAGAAGTCCAACGTCGAACACTTGAGGGTTTTTGGTTGTGTTGCTTATGCAAAAATCAATGGGCTGCATCTTAAGAAGTTAGATGAAAGATCAAAAAGTGTGATCAATCTTGAAACTGAGCGGGGTTCTAAAGCCTATAGACTCTATGATCCGGTGGCTGGAAAGGTAATTGTTAGTAAAGACGTGGTCTTCGACGAGAAGAAGGTTTTGGACTGGTCAACACTAACGAAGAAAACCGAATATAGGAGAACTATAGGATGTCCAAGGTACCTTCTTCACACAAGACCAGACCTATCGTTTGCAGTTGGAGTATTAAGCCGCTATATGCAAAGTCCAAGAGAGTCTCATGGACAAGAAATCAAACATATATTGATACGTAAGAGGAACTACAAACTTTGGCTTAGTTTTTAAGAGAAACGGGTCAAGTAGGATCACCGGATATAGTGATAGTAGTCACAATATTGATGTTGATGATGGAAGAAGTATCTCGGGACATGTATTCTACTTTGGCTCACCGATTACTTGGAGATCACCGAAGCAACCTACCATTGCTTTGTCTTCATGCGAAGCAGAATTTATGGCAGCTATAGAAGCCGCAAAATAAGCAATTTGGCTTAAAGAATTGTTGAATAAGATACTAAGTATAGAGGACGAGACGGTCATACTAAGAATCGGCAACAAATCAGGCTTTGACTAAGAATCCAGTGTTCCATGGAAGAAGTAAACACATTCTCTCAAAGTATCATTTCATACGTGAGTGTGTGGAGAATGGACATATCAAAGTGGAGCATGTACCCGGTGTAGAGCAGAAGACGGACATCCTCACCAAGCCATTATCAAGGATCAAATTCAAGGAAATGAGAAATCTAGTAGGAGTTCAAGAGATCAAACTTCCTGGGATTCAAGTTGTAATTAAGGGAGAGATTGTTAGATTATTTCTTTACTTGAAGAGGAAGTTATTTCCTTCTAGAAGAAACTAAAAGAGATAGAGAGAAAAATATACTTAAGATCTAAATAAGTAGATTTAAATGAGATTTGTAAGTTTTCTTTTTCATAATAGAATGAAGAGGTGTTTAGTTCTATTATAAATAAGAGTCTATGGAGAGTTGTTTCATAAGACCAAAAAGAGTTTAGAGAAAGAGATTTAGTTTTGAGAGAGTTTCTAAATCTAATAAAGAAAATTTATTCTTTATCATTTAAATTCTAAGTTTGTTTGATTTGAATATCTCCCAACAAGTAGGGATATTTGAAGAAACTGATGACCCCACCATCAATGTTCTGAGAGCTTCAATGTCTGGATTAGGAACATCTCCATCAAAAACAGACGCCAAAAGGACATCTAGATCTCCTCCTGATTGCCTACGATGGTGGATCAGCTGTCTTTTGCGGAAAAAAGGAGATTGGATAGTAGATTTCCATTGTTTCGAGACAGGCTTGAACTTGAGGAGGGTTTTCACATCAAACCTCTCGAGAATATGATGCTCTATCACATCGTGAGGTAGCAACTCCATACTGTCGCTGTTTCTCTTTGAATCTGAATTAAATGATGAAGAGAGCAGAGGTCCCTATTATATATGCTCTGCTTTATTTGAGTCAGACTCAAATTAGGAATGAAAAAAAAAAATCGATTAAAACTTAGGAAACTTAAAAAAAAAACCAATTAGGAATGGAAATAATCTGTTGGTTTCTTACTTTCTCAAATTAGCTATATAACCAAACCTGGCTCAGAAATTATGTTTTGGTTATCAAATTTTAGGATTAATTTCTTGTTTTCTGCAACACTCCTGATTAACAACATTAGAACAATTTTTCAAATTTGACATCAGTGTATCAAAGATTGATAACATTTTCATCAACAATAGGAGTAATAGATTAGACCGAACTATATCAAAATACTAAAATGTTCAAAATTTTGATATAATAAAAGGATTGAAAAGTTAACACAAAGCAGAAACCAAAATATAGCGACGTTCAAAATAGTGTTTTCATGTCTTTGATGCAACTTAAATACGACCAGAAACAAACTAGGGAGAACGAAGTCTCTGAATCTTGGGGAGGGAGTTTAAGCAGCGACGGGCTTAGCAGCAGCAGAAGAGAGCCTAGACCTCTTCTTGGCCAAACTTTCACTACGGCGATCACGCTGTTCCTTAAGTCTGGAGGCAAGAAGCTTCTGGTACTCAGCAGCATCAGAGTTGGCCTTAGCGATTCTCTTCTTCTTGTCAGCAATTCTGGCTCTCTTCCTCTGGAGAGTCAAAGGAGTCACAAGCCTCTGGATCTTAGGAGCCTTGCTAACCTTCTTGCCTGCATAAGGAAGAAACTAAATTATTGAAGCTAATTCAAAATAACCAGTTTTTTTTAACAAAACTTAAATATATCTGTTTTTTCTTACCCTTCTTGTTTGTGAAGGTACGACGGTAAGTGTTGACGTACTTCCTCACATCATCCTCCTTTCCAAGGTTAAACAACTTGCGGATCTTTGATGCCCTCTTGGGACCTCTCATCCTTGGCTTCTCAGTGTCGGTAAGTCCAGGAAGATCGTTTTCACCCTTCTTCACGATGACCAAGTTAAGAACAGAGAGGTCAGGGCTAACAATGCAACCACGAACAGACTTTCGTCTCCTCTCTCCAGTCCTCCTTCCATGTCCTCTGAAGCAAGGAGTACCTAATCTCACAAACCAGATTACATAAATCCAAAGACACAACAGATAAACGGTACAAGTTGATAAATAAGGTAGAATCAAGTACCTCGGTGAAGCAAAAGGCGGACACGTCCAGGAGTTAGAACTCCCTGTTTCATTGGGAAACCTTGCTTGTCGCAACCTCCCTTGATCTTGAAGACGTAACCCTTGAATTCCTGTAAATAGCTCAAAAACACAAACAATTTCATTAACAATTCTAAAAAAGGACGAACAAAAAAACTGATCGTGCAGAAGAAATTGAACCTCGCCAAGAGCATCTCCGCTAACTTCCTGAGAGAGCCTCTTGTCGTAAAAAGCACGACTGCGCCAATCAAAACAAATGAAACTGAGCAACTTTACACTAATCGACTAGAATCAGCCATTTTGAATTCGTATATTTATTCAGAAATGTGGTAGATAAATCAAAACAACGCAGTAAACATCAGAGATTCCAATATAGCAGCGAATATGGGGTGCCTAAATCAGTAACTATCCTACGATTCCAGATTCGAATCCAAAGAGATTAAACAACTTTAAAGCAGATATTGAACATTGTACACTCATTTTAGCTAAATGTATACCAAAAGACGAGCAAATCTCAAATCTACCACGGACCAGACAAATCTACAACAATTTTTTGACAAAATGAAATGAAAATCAGAGATTCTTACAGCTTTTGATCGTCATCGATCTCGAGCTTCTTCTGGCACCCAGTAGTCGGATTTGCGATGTTGAACTGCGAAAAAAAGTAAAATCGAATGAGCAAACGAAATGACACAGATACAGTAATATCCACAGAGAATCGAAGAGGAAATATGAGCAACCTTCATCTTCTTAGATTGATGCTGCCAGCTTCAGCAGCCTGCGATAGAAGACTGAAGATATATAAAGCTCTCGGCGCGGCTAATCTAGGGTTTTTACCCAAATGATGAAAGAGGCTTCTTATAGGAGAACCTTAGGTCTAATTAAATTGGGCCCATATTTAATGGACTTAGTTATATCTTGAGAGAATCATTTATAATGATAGGCCTTTAGGCCCAAAGTTTAGTCTTGTCTCTTTTTTTTTTTATCTCATCGGAATTATTCAAAGAGTGGAAGGGTGGAAACTATCTCATGGGATTATGTTTGTTCTGTCTGAGCAAATTTCTGCATTCACGTTCGTAATCGTAGTACTAGTAATGGACTAATGACAAATCCACATCCGCAACAATGTAAGCCGAAATGGATAAGTACAGAAATAAAACAAAAATCATACTTTATTTTCAATAGTTCTTTTGTAGAATTTCGTCGACTCTACAGAACTAAGAGGATAAGTACAATCTTTTTTATGACGTGTTATTATTTTCATTTTTCAATATAAAAAGAAAACAACTCTCTTTGAGTTGACAACTATTTGATGCAGTCTCATGAATTATGCTAGCAACTATAGTTTAAGTAACGGAAGAAAAAATTAACAAAAAAAAAAAAGTAAGGCAAGAAAAATCATATATAGTCTCTTTACAAAAAAATTCATATAATTATTATTTTTAAATAATAAGGATCTAAAAATCATATAAAAGTCTCTTTACAAAAAAGGAAGAAGTTTTACAAAAAGCTAAATTTTAACTATTTAATATTTTTGTGTTGAAGGTTTATTATATAGATATACTTATGCGGATAATCACTAATATAGTACATTATTTCTAATCTATTAATATTATAGTAAATTTTCTTATATTGTAAAATTACCGAAATATGGAACTAAAACCGGCGGATTAACTTAAAAAAACTTACAAAATTAAGGAAATAATTAAATGTCAAAAAAAAAAATCTGAAAATCATAAAAAAAAAAGAATTAGGTTAAAGAAAAAAGAAAGAGTAAAAGAAAAGTAAAAATATATTATATATAAATTATTAGTTTCTCTGCGTTTCACAATCTTTTCAACTTCTGTCTCTTTGGATTCTCTCTTGGTTAAAGAAGAAGACACCAAAAACTGGCATCATCACATCATGAGGAGCTCTTTCCCTCCTTCCGACGGTGGAAGATCGGCGACTGATCGTCGTCACCCATCATATCCCTCCACTTCTATTAACCGTTGTAACTTTCGCTCTATGCAATCTTCTCCGCCGCTCAATCACCGTCCTAGTCAGCACCACTCTCAGTACCCTAACTCCAGTTTCCCGCCAAATTACAGGCGCGATCGGGCTCCGGCGAAGGAAATCTCTTCTTCAGGTACGCGTATTAGGCCGAATTTCATAGTTCAGCTTGTTCACCCGAGAATTACAACCGCCGCTAACACCGACACAAAGCTAGAGATCAGAAGTCTCGCTCGGCTTTGTGAAATTCCGGAGGATTCTGTTCATGTGCCTCAGTTCGGGTGTATCGCCGGAAGTTTCAGTTTTCGTCAGTGGGTCGATGCTCGCTCAGCTGTCGTTGCTCTTTGGGATTATCGGCTTCAAGGGAAACATGATTTCGTGCCAGAGCTGATTCCTAATGTTATCGTCCCTTCTGACATGGACGAGCTTAGAGATAGGCTTCGTGATCTTTTCTCGGCTCACGTTCTTTCGCTTTTGGAAAACGGAGACAGCGTCAAGAAGGTGAGAAGCGAGATAGATGAGAAATCTCGTCAAGTTGAGTCCTTTTCGTCTAAAAGGGGTCTTAAGTTAGAGGATTTTGAGAAAAAGAAGGCTGTAGAGGCGGAGAAAGATTTGATTGTGAAGCGGCTTGAAGAATTCAAGAATGCCATGAAGAGCATCGTGCGGTATCTTCAAGGAAGAGACGGGTATGAGTCTGATGGTGAAGAAGAAGACGTTGCTGTGTTTAGTTTGGAAGGTGCTTACGATTGGCGACGTATTCATAGTTTGATTCGTAGGGAGTGTCGAAGGCTAGATGATGGACTACCCATCTATGCATATCGCCGGAATATTTTGAAGAGAATTCATGGTGAACAGGTATCTCCAAAGATCCCAAATTTGACTAGTGTTTTGACATTTTTTTGAGTGTGTAGTAACTCATTTTATTGTGTTCACAGATAATGGTTTTGATTGGAGAAACTGGTTCAGGGAAGAGCACTCAGTTAGTTCAGTTCCTTGCTGATTCTGGAGTTGCTGCTAGTGAGTCGATTGTTTGTACACAACCACGGAAAATTGCTGCTATGACGTTGGCTGATCGAGTCAGAGAAGAAAGCAGTGGTTGTTATGAGGAAAATTCTGTCCATTGTACTCCAACCTTTTCTTCTACCGACCAGATTAGTTCCAAAGTTGTGTACATGACGGATAATTGTCTGCTTCAACACTACATTAAAGATCGGAGTTTGTCTGGCATTTCATGCGTTATTGTTGATGAAGCCCATGAAAGAAGCTTAAACACAGACCTTCTTTTGGCATTGCTCAAAGAGTTGCTATGCAGAAGGGTTGACCTAAGGCTTGTCATCATGTCAGCCACGGCCGATGCCTACCAACTTTCAGACTATTTCTTTGGTTGTGGAATTCTTCGTGTCAATGGGAGGAACTTTCCAGTCGAGATTGTATATTCCCCTAGTTACACAGAAGAGACTTCTGTTATTGGCGGCATTGCTCCATATGCTAATGATGTTGTTAAGAAGGCAGTGGAAATACATAAAACAGAGAAAGAAGGAACCATCCTTGCATTCTTGACCTCCCAAGCAGAGGTAGAATGGGCATGTGAAAGGTTTTTAGCTCTGTCTGCAGTTGCTCTGCCTTTGCATGGAAAGCTTTCCTTTGAAGAACAATTTAGAGTTTTCCAGAACCATCCTGGGAAACGAAAAGTGATATTTGCCACCAATATTGCAGAAACGTCGCTGACCATTCCTGGTGTCAAGTATGTAATTGATTCCGGGATGGTGAAAGAGAGTAAATATGAACCTAGAACGGGTATGAGCATCCTCAAGGTTTGCCCGGTCAGTCAGAGTTCTGCTCGACAACGTGCTGGTCGTGCTGGAAGGACAGAACCCGGAAGATGTTACAGACTGTACTCACTAAACGATTTTAATTCAATGAATCTTAACCAGGAACCTGAAATTCGGAGGGTCCATCTTGGTATAGCCCTTTTGAGGATTCTTGCACTGGGTGTAGACAACATAGCGGATTTTGACTTTGTTGACGCGCCTGTCCCGGAAGCCATTGCAATGGCTGTCCAAAATCTTGTTCAGTTGGGTGCAGTCTTTGAGAAGAATGGTGTTCTTGAGTTAACACAAGAAGGGGATTGTTTAGTCAAGCTAGGTCTGGAGCCAAAGCTTGGAAAGTTAATTTTAGGCTGCTTCAGACACAGAATGGGCAAAGAGGGGATTGTTCTTGCTGCTGTCATGGCTAATGCTAGTAGTATATTTTGTAGAGTTGGCAACCTCGATGATAAGATGAAAGCCGATTGCCTAAAGGTATGATTCTGAAGCTCTCAGTTAATTTTGTTAATGTAGTATTCCATAGAATAATTACTGTTTCCTGTTATATAACATTTGATTTACTTGTAATATACTTAAATGAGTTCAGATAATCTCTATTTTCCAAAAGGTTTTAACTTCTATCTTTAGATCTTCTTACAACCTCTTAGAAGATATGTTCTGAAGTTTTTTACTGTGTCATCAAGGTACAATTTTGTAATCACAATGGAGACCTGTTCACCCTTCTTTCGGTGTACAAGGAATGGTCATCTCTGCCGCGAGAGAGAAGAAATAAATGGTGCTGGGAAAATAGCCTGAATGCCAAATCAATGAGGAGATGTGAAGACACAGTCAAGGAATTGGAGATATGCATTGAGAGAGAACTTACTCTTGTCAGTCCTAGTTACTGGGTTTGGAATCCGACTGTGGGTACTAAATACGACAAGCATTTGAAAATGGTTATACTTGCATCTCTTGCAGAAAACGTGGCGATGTACACTGGCTATGATCAGCTTGGATATGAGGTGGCATTAACTGGTCAACAAGTTCAGTTACATCCGTCGTGTTCGTTGCTAGCATTTGGCCAGAAGCCAAGTTGGGTTGTTTTCGGAGAACTGCTATCAGCTGTGGACCAGTACTTGGTATGTGTAACCGCGTTTGATTTTGAGGCTTTGTATATGCTTGATCCACCTCCACCTTTTGATGCGTCTCAGATGGATGAGCGGAGGCTCCAAGTTAAAAAAGTGGTTGGTTGTAGCAGCACTGTGCTAAAACGATTCTGTGGGAAATCTAATCGTAGTCTGCTTTCAATTGTTTCTCGTGCTAGGTCTCTTTGTATGGATGAAAGGATTGGTATTCAAGTCGATGTCGATCAGAATGAGATTCTACTGTATGCGCCTCCCCTCAACATGGAAAAAGTGTCAGCCCTTGTGAACGATGTATTGGAATGTGAAAAGAAATGGATGCGTAATGAATGTTTAGAAAAGTATCTATTTCATGGTCGGGGACAAGTACCTATTGCACTGTTTGGATCTGGTGCTCAGATAAAGCATCTTGAAGTTGATCAGAGATTTTTGACAGTCGATGTACTATATTATGGTGACAATGTTGTTGATGACAGAGAGCTTTTGACGTTTCTGGAGAAGAAGATTGATGGGTGTATTTGCTCTGTTCATAAGTTTGCTGCAAACAAGCAAGACTGTGATGAGAAGGATAAGTGGGGTAGAATAACCTTTCTCACTCCAGAATTTGCTATAAAGGCAACAGAAATTCAGAAATTTGATTTCAAAGGTTCAGTGGTTAGACTATTTCCATCGCTGTCAACTGGTGGAGGAATTTTCAAGATGCCTTCTTTCCCTTCTGTGACAGCTAAGATTCGTTGGCCGCGAAGGGAAAGCAGTGGTAGAGGATGTCTTAAGTGCCCTTCCGGTGATATTGACAGTATACTTGGTGGGATCTCCAATCTTGTGATAGGAACAAATTCTGTCCACATTCAGAGAGATCAAAAGTCCGATGATTCTATCTTGATAAGTAGGCTTGACAGAGATATTTCGGAAGCAGAAGTTTTAGATGTTTTGGAATCCACTATGGGGAGAAGAGATCTCAATTTTTTCTTATTCAGAAGAAACAGTGTGCAGTGTCCATCTCCTACTGCTTGCGCAGAAATGCTGCATAAGAAAATATTTGCGTGCATGTCAGCAAGGAATCCAGAGCCAAACTGTGTCCAAGTTCAAGTTTTTGAACCAAAAGAAGCAGATTATTTCATGCGAGCGTTGATTAATTTTGACGGGAGATTACATTTGGAAGCTGCAAAAGCTTTGCAGGAGTTAAATGGAGAGGTGCTACCTGGATGCCTTCCATGGCAGAAGATAAAGTGCGAACAATTGTTTCAGAGCTCCATAATCTGCTCCGCTTCTATCTACAACATAGTCAAAAGACAGTTGAATGTTTTATTAGCAAGCTTTGAGAGACAACGAGGTAACAATTCCAAAACCACAATTTTGCTGTTTGCTCTTTAATTTTTATTACCTTGTGTCAACAAATAACCTTACTGTATTTGTCTACTTCCGACTCTGATATTAATTAAGAACAACCATGACTTACGAGGTTTTAGTTTTGAGGCTAGAGTTTCTAATTCGTGTAGGGTAAGGGATACTTGAAGGATGCATATGCTTAGATGACCTATTTTTTTCCGGTGAATATGTCCAAAGTTTGGTATGCATAAACGTTTGTTTATGTTTTGTAGGAGGTGAATGGCGTCTAGAACCAACTCCTGGCGGTGCTTACCGTGTTAGAATTTTTGCTTATGCAACAAGACCCATCGCAGAGATGCGGAGAGAACTTGAAGAACTCATAAGAGGAAGACCCATAAACCATCCAGGCTTAACCCGTAGAGTCCTACAGCATCTTATGTCCAGAGATGGTGGTATTCTAATGCGGAAGATCCAACAAGAGACTGAAACTTACATTGTATTAGACAGGCACAGTCTCACAGTGCGCATTTGTGGATCAAGTGAGAAAATCGCTGAGGCTGAACAAGAACTGGTTCAGTCACTTATGGCTTATCACGAGAGCAAGCAACTTGAAATCCACCTCCGAGGTCCTGATATCCGTCCTGACCTCATGAAGGAAGTTGTGAAGCGGTTTGGTCCGGAGCTCCAAGGTATCAAAGAAAAGGTACATGGTGTGGATCTCAAGCTCAACACCCGGTACCATGTTATTCAAATTTGTGGGAGCAAAGAAATGAGGCAGGAAGTACAGAAGATGGTCAATGAACTTGCACGAGAAGAGAGTGCACTGGGTGAAAAACCAGAGGACATTGAAGTTGAATGCCCCATTTGCTTGTCTGAAGTTGATGATGGCTACTCTCTTGAAGGATGTTCACACCTCTTCTGCAAAGCTTGTTTGTTGGAACAATTTGAGGCATCAGTGAGAAACTTTGATGCATTCCCAATACTTTGTTCTCACATTGACTGTGGAACTCCAATAGTACTGGCTGATATGAGAGCCCTCTTCTCACAAGAGAAGCTCGATGACCTCTTCCGAGCATCCTTGTCCTCTTTTGTAACATCTAGTGATGGAAAGTTCCGGTTTTGCTCCACACCTGATTGCCCTTCCATCTACCGTGTAGCTGGACCTCAAGAATCCGGCGAGCCATTCATCTGTGGAGCCTGTAACTCAGAGATATGCACAAGGTGTCACCTCGAGTATCACCCGTATATCACTTGTGAAAGGTACCAGATTTTCAAGGAAAATCCGGACTTGTCACTAAAGGACTGGGCAAAAGGGAAAGACGTGAAGGAGTGTCCGCTTTGCAAGTCTACGATAGAGAAATCTGATGGGTGTAACCATCTGCTGTGCCTATGTGGAAAGCACATTTGCTGGGTCTGCTTAGACGTGTTCACTCGCGCAGAACCTTGTTATGACCATTTAAGGACAATGCATGGCGGAATTGGCATCGCCGAGTTCGGAATCCATGGGGATCCCCTGATCATCTTCGAGCCTGATGTCCCCTTAATTTAAAACCGGAGTAGAGCGAACCGGACCTCTTCAATGTACAAATTTCTCTATGTAGGTCCATGTATTCTGTAACTTCTGGTTTGCTTCATGTGTATATATATATTCGACATAGTGTGGTTCGGTATTTTATACCTTCTTTAACCAACTCAAAACCGATCATAATAGGGAAGACTCATAAACCAGATGCCAAATAAATTAAGATTTTGGGGACTAAAGACTTGGGACTTGACTTGCTACGATTACGCGTAAATGTCTACAGAGAGTTTACTTGAAGTCTAGTCGTGCTACCATCAAGACAAAGTTGAAACGAAACTACTTTCCAATATAGAGAGACATAGCTTTAATGGCGTTATCACTTCCATGAAATTTCCACCCACTTTCGAAACCCTTAAAAAGAAAAATCATCTTAATTCGTCCTTATAGATTGTGATTTGTCCCCATCTCTTGGTTTTAATTGATGATGGCCCACTTATTTCTTCATGGAGAATTTTTAGGTCATGACTCTGTGTAGATTCTAACCCCTCTATGGGTTTTAGTGTCCTATTTCTTCTCGCTTTCATCCGAAGTAATAACTTCTAACTTCGTCCGAAACCCAATTTCCCCTGTTCTTGCTCTGTTTTGTACAAGTTGCGTCTGAAAATAAAAGTCCTCTGTTCTTGCTCTGTTTCTGTCTGTAGACTCTGAACTCTTACAATGGCGTTTAATCACAGAAAGATGCTCGTTTCAAATCCGTTTAGAAGTTACAACATCACCATCTGCATCCCTTATTGCCAGATATTGTCTCCGCCACCACCGCCGCCACCGCCACAGAGGGATCTCTCTCTCCTAGTCCCCACCACGATCTGCATCATCGGCTCCGTCTTACTCCTCCTATTTCTCTTCGTCTTTCTCTTCATCTACTTCACGCAACCACGTCGTAGCTCAGCCGCCACAGTAGCTCCCAGTAACACAAACCGATGGATGAACGAGGACGAAACCGAGGAAAGAGATTCCTCCAACTTCCATCACGTTTGGCGAATAACAACCGTCGGTCTCAACCGTTCCACGATCAACTCGATCACAGTCGTCGGATTCAAAAAGGGAGAAGGGATAATAGAAGGCACAGAATGCTCCGTCTGCTTAAGCGAGTTTGAAGAAGACGAATCTCTGAGATTGTTACCAAAGTGTAACCACGCCTTTCACATCAATTGCATCGACACTTGGCTTCTCTCTCACAAGAACTGTCCTTTATGTCGTGCTCCTGTTCTTCTCACTCAGCCTCGACCTCATCAACAAACAGAGACGAATCATCCACAAGATTCTGCATCGAGGAATGAACTCAGTAGAGGACAAGAGAGTTCGAGATCAAGAAATCCTAATCTTCTTTCCAGGGCACAAAGCGATTTGGCAAATCACTGTGGCTCCGGAAATATAGACACTGTGAGAAGATCGTTTTCAATTGGAGGAAGTTCTTCAGCCAAACCTAGCGATGGTGATGATATTGCTACTGGAAGTAGGAGCCACATCTATCTGAGTTTCAATACTAACTTCTTTTCATCATCAAGAAGATCAAGGAACCAAGACTTGGTCCTTCCAACAAAAATGCCATCTGCATCTGGTTATACCACTTAAGTAGTGACTGTGGTAAAGATAAGGAACTGTCTAGTGTGTTATATATAGTGTCTGATGTTTCATGATTATGTAAGTGTGAGAGATTTGGGCAAATACGATAATTTTTAACAAGGGAAACTCTCGTTGGGATATTTCGTCGAACACCTTAAGAACAAAGACTAAAAAGATTACAACCGAAATTAAAAACGACCCTAAAGTTCTACATTTGACAAGAACCCATTAACTAAAACGCAAATCGAAATCCTAGAAATAAAGTGCCCAGTTAACGAACTAAACAATAAGAGTCTTCAAGCTCTTTCACCTCTGATTCTTCTAGCGAGTTGGATATCCTTAGGCATTATTGTAACCCTCTTGGCGTGAATCGCGCACAGATTAGTGTCTTCGAACAAACCAACAAGGTAAGCTTCAGCTGCCTCTTGTAAAGCAGCGACGGCGCTGCTCTGGAACCTCAGATCAGTCTTGAAATCCTGAGCAATCTCACGAACCAGACGCTGGAATGGAAGCTTACGGATCAGAAGCTCAGTGCTCTTCTGGTATTTCCTGATCTCTCTTAAAGCCACAGTTCCTGGACGGAATCTGTGTGGCTTCTTGACTCCACCGGTGGCTGGAGCTGATTTCCTCGCTGCCTTTGTTGCAAGCTGCTTCCTTGGTGCTTTGCCTCCGGTGGATTTCCTAGCGGTTTGCTTGGTACGAGCCATTTCGAAATCAAACAACCTAATCGATCAAGATTTCTTCTTCTCGAGGATGCGAATGTGAATTTTGGATGTGAGAATGAAAAAGTGAGGTGGGTTTGGTTTTTATGGGGAGAGAAATTTGGCGGTGAGGTGAAAACAATCTTGGAGGGAGTTTTTTGTTTGGAGGGAATGTTATTTTCATGTCCGTTGGATTAATAAGTACAATCGACGGCTGATAGTTGCAGGATTTCAATCCGTGAGATCCCTTATCAACCAATTAAAACAGTGCCTCCAGAATTTGGCTATCCTTGTGATTTACTATCAACCAATTAAAATAATCCTTTATAGTCCACGTACGCTTTTGCGCTACTTCTAACTTTTAAAAAAGGTCTATTGGTCGCCCTTCTAACTTTGTAAGTTTAAGCGCCAATCTAAAATTTTGGCCAAAACTGTCTCAAATTTTTCAATCGTAGCAAAACAGAACGAAATTGTATTTCAACTAGACAACGAAATTTTTACCTGAAGTTACAAATTCGAGAATATACACTACTCATGATTTGATATTAATGTCTTAAATAGACATACGATCGCGTTTCTTATCGAGTAAATCTATGAATTAAGAGCATATCTGATTCTGACAATATAACCATGAACAAACCAGATTGCAATTTCTTAGTTGTAGTAATCATTAACGAAATATACGAATTTCTTAATTCATTGCAAAATTGATCAGATTACAGTTTCTAAGTTGATTTAAAGGTTTAAATACAAAGTAGATTAAGCAAACCGACTGCGAAAGTTTCATAAGCAAATCTTAAATATGGCAAATCAAAAGATAAAAAGGATAGTAGATTGATATTCATAAGGGCATTTCATCGAACACTTTCTAAGCAAAAGACTACAAACACCCGAAAACAGATTTATATATCCAAAGAAAGCGAAATAAGCTAATCAATAACTAAACTATTCTTCTTCTTCGTCGTCGTCTCTTAAGCCCTCTCACCCCTGATTCTCCTTGCAAGCTGAATATCCTTAGGCATGATAGTAACCCTCTTAGCATGAATCGCACAAAGATTAGTATCCTCGAACAGACCAACCAAATAAGCTTCAGCTGCTTCCTGAAGAGCTGCGACGGCGCTACTCTGGAATCTCAGATCCGTCTTGAAATCCTGAGCAATCTCACGAACCAATCTCTGGAAAGGAAGCTTACGGATCAAAAGCTCAGTGCTCTTCTGGTACTTCCTGATTTCTCTCAACGCAACCGTTCCTGGACGGAATCTATGTGGCTTCTTCACTCCTCCGGTGGCTGGAGCAGATTTCCTCGCCGCCTTTGTTGCAAGTTGCTTCCTTGGAGCCTTTCCTCCGGTGGATTTCCTAGCTGTCTGCTTGGTACGAGCCATTTGGGGGTTTGTAAGAATGTATTTGCTCTTTTGGGTTTTGATTTGCTGAGAATTGTGATCGATATGCTGAGAACGGTGTTGTGAAGTGTTTTTATACTGAAGGGGAAGAGGACGTTTTTGTGTTTGGTCCGTTAGATCTTTTGGATTTATCAACGGTTAAGATTGTTATATCTTTGCGATCCGCGTCATATGTAAGTGACCAATCAGAATGTCCAATATTTTTTCAGGAATTTAGCTTACTTTTTCTATGCTTTCTTTTTGTTATTTAAGGACGCGTCCTTTAAAAATTGGAGCAAACAGCACTAATGGATCAGCGTTTTTGGACTTTTAATATTCTTGTAATGTGATAAGAATCCATTGGACAACGATCTAGTTTACTGTTAATATAAATTAACAAAAATGTGTATCTTGTGTATAGAAAATCCGGATAGAAAATAGACTAAATAGTTATTGGGTTTAAAAATGATATCGGAATAATGTTTTAAGAGCCGAACATAAGCCAACGATTCAAAAATGTTGCAATTTTCTGTATTTCCCAACTCATCTCCTCTATATTTGATCACATTGTATCTAAGAGCACATATGCATATTGGCATGCAATTATCAATTATTTCCCCTAATTGATATAAAATGAAAAGGTTGTGGATATAATTCAGACCAGCCGGTATGTACCGTACAGCCTAATTCAATGTTGAAAAACTACTTGAGGGAGATTATAACGTTTTATATTGCTTGCTCACTTGTGCATGTGACGGACCTATATATGCGCTATTTGTGGTCGTTACGGATCCTTGAATCGAACCTAGAGTTTGGTTCCAGATCCATTGAAGATCTAATCAATTATATCTACCCAAAGGCTCATATTCCTATATATTAATCAAATCCATTGTCGGTAAATATGTTGTCGCAGTCGCACAAATTATGAGATAACCGTTTGGTGTTATAAACATGAAATCTATGTCATCCAACATGCTCCAAAGCTATTATCAATGATGAAAGACGCGTAATTTTATTTATTTTCACACATGATAGGCTATGGTCTTCGATGCGACTGTGTCTTACATGTATTTTTCGTATGGGTCTCAAGCTTGACTTGACTAATTTGGTCTACGTATATTTGTATGAATATATAATTCATGTTGACATTACAAAATAATCAAATTGGTGTCCATTTTTTTTTTTGATCTTATTCGTTTGTTGTTTTTGTGAATTGAATTCGCTGGTGGCTACTTGCTGCTGACTGCTGTAAAATTGAACCGTATGGCAGGCGTGTTCTACATTTATTGGTTAACTGAATAGTTTTTAGAAAATCAGAAACTAATAACCATGGTAAAATCTACTACCATTCAAGGCCACAATGGTTGATATGTTTCTAATCACATAAGAATTCATTCTATTTCCAAAAATGAATATTAATTGATTAAATACATAGGATTTCTTCTGAGATTTAAATTCTGTAAATATAATTTTCACAACCAATAACAATAGTTTCATATCTATAATAATTAGATAATAGACAAATCTATATAATTTAATGATTAGATAAAATACTGGTGAACTTAATCATTTAAAATTTTAAATACAACATCGGTAAACTTAATCATTTAAATACACCATCGGTAAACTCATTAATTTCAATACAATGTATTTAAATAACATTGTATGTATTTAAATAACATTGTATAGTTGGAAGACTCATTCATTAACAATACAAGCAACATTTTATCTTAAATAAATAAAAAACAATTTATTGGTCTGGTGATGCTGACCTATGAACTCGTTATTAGTTAAACAAAGTGAACGACGACTTCGGAACGAGGAAATATACAAACAAAACTAATAGTTAAGAAAAAGACTAATTAATTAACAAAAAAAAAGGAAGATTAATCAAATATGGATGTCGACCAATATATATTAAAAAAATTAAAGAAAAAAATGGTAAACTATTTAAAAAAAAAAGGAAAATGAATCAAACATTAGACGGTTATAAAATGCAAATTCCAACCCCCAAACACGAATAAAACGCGATACAGCTACTTCTTTCTTATTGTCTTTCCTTCACTCTAAAATGGCAAAACTCAAATCTCTCATAGTTGGAAAAGTCAAAGACAAAGCTTCGATCTGCAAAGTAAGATTGGTTCATAGTTTTAGTTCCAACAACGTCAAAAACATACACTTAGCCCTCTTGAAATCAACAACTCATACTTCTAACAAACCACCCAACAGTAACTATGTCTCCGCCCTCATCTCGTACACCAACAGCCGTTACGCTCCGGCGGCTTTCGGGGCGGTTCTGTGGAGGTTACGGCTCACGAAGAACGCTTTCGTGGCCATCAAGTCTCTCATCGTCTTCCACAACCTTATCAAATCATCAAGAGACAATTTTGATGGAATCGATCATGGTCGAAACAATCTAAAGTTGAATGATTTTTCAGACAAATCTTCTAATCTCACACTTGAGATCTCTCAATGGGTTAGATGGTAATATACTCTTCTTTACTTTTTTTTTTTTTTTAATATATTCCTTTATTTGATTGTGATCTTTATCTAATTATTTGGACCGGTTCATATCGACAGTTGGTTCTAATATTTTGTTTCTATATATAATTCAGGTATGGACTGTATTTGGATCGTCTCTCGTGGATTCCGATGATATTAGGATCTTTTCCAAATTTAATGGCAACTTCAAAAGATCAAGATAAAGAAAAAGATTGTGTTTCGTCTTACAAAACCACCTATATTATGAGACAAACCGATTCTTTTGTGAGTTTCTTTGAGCATATATGTACCAGACCGAAGACTCCACCTTTGTACCAAAACAAAATCGTGGACGAGATCAGGCAACTCGTGATTAAAGACTACTTCATAGTTATGAGATTGCTTATGGTACGGCTTCAAGAAATTCACTCAAGATTGATTCAACCGGATTTTGAATATGCTGGTGATTCCGGTTTGAACGATATTAGTCCGGTTTTGGCGAGGCTTGAAGAATGCAAGGTGAGCTTGAGTGAATTTTGTTGGCCTTGCAAACGTCTGGCAGAAGATTTTTGGTGTTTGGTTGAGATATTGAAGGCCGAGACGGTAAATGACGACAAAGAGATGATTGAATTTTTCGGTTCGGTTCAGACCACGCTTAAGGACGACGAGGAGATGGTTGAATTGGACGGTTCGGTTCAGACTGAATGGGTTACACTCGACGACTCCAAGACACCAACGGACGTGCTGGTAAAATGGGATTCCGAGTGGGTAACATTTAACGACTCCTCCAAGGGATTGACGATTCAGCCTAAGTACACGTAACATTTGGCAATTGGTCCGTTGGGCCAATTACGTGAGAAATTATTCCATGTGTAAATAACGTCTTAAGAAATTTAAAAAAGGAGAAATGATTATGTATTAAAATGACGTCTTTAAGAAATTTTGCGAAGTGAAAGTGTGTTTAACTTCTTTATCTTGTTTTTCATAAAGAAAATAAATAGCTCATTGCTTCGATTTCGGTTTAGAAAACCGAATCATATATTATACTGGTCTACTTTTGCGTGCGTTTTAGTCAACGTTCATATATATATTATAAGTAAACCACGTTCCATATACATACGAAACATAAGTTATATTCTTTAATACACACATATTCAAAATTGGAATTCCAGAACCACAGATTCATAATTCGGAGCTTAAGGGGGTTTATTGGTTTTATGATTTTCAAAGAGTTAAAAGTTTTAGAGAGTTTACTGTTATTCAATCTGGAATTTCCAAAACTCTATTAAAGTATTGTGTTATTGGTTTTGGTAGTTTTAAAATTTTGTTTACAATTATTTAAAGTCATGAGTTATTGGTTCAAGATTAAAAAAAACTCAATCAAAGTCATGTGTTATTCAAATAAAATGAATTTAAGTGACTTTATCATTAGATTAAAATCTAGTATTATTGGTTAATTGAGTTGATTGTTTTTTGTTCATATAGAAACTCTTTAAAAATACTAGAGGTTGACATGATATTTTCAATTACTTTCAAAGTTATACCTATTTTTATAAATAATTCAATTCAACAGAGTATTACCAAACATTAAAGAAGTTCTAGCTATGTAAGATATCCTGAAGTTTTTCTTCAATGGCTTATCTTCACCGATTCTGAGAAATGTAGAATTTTTCTTTCTTTTCTACTTTCAAGTTTATACATAAAAGCGAGTGTTCATTCTTCTCATTTTCGTTTTCATTGTTTTTGATTCATCTTGTACACGTAATCTCATTGTTGTCGAGAGAGATACAGAGAGATGAGAGAGAGAGGTAGTTTTGTTTGCTATGCAATGACACAGTTTGAAATAAAGATCTTTCTTTTTCTTGTCTACATTGAGTGTAAATAACTTTGGCTCTATAGTTAACTCTCACGTTTCTTACAAGTCGAAAACATAAAAGAACAAAGATACTGATAATGAGTTAGGCTGCAATCTCTCCGATCCCAATTAATTTAAGCTAGGAAAGGAAAAATAAAGGACGAGAATATAGAAATTAAAAGTAATTACAAGTTAACAAAACTCTACAATAGTATATTTTAAAATCTGTGAGAATATGGAAAAACTTTGAAAAAATATTTTAGAAGATTCTAGAGTATGTAAAGAGTTAACAAAATTCTCAAATACTTATAGTCATTAAAACTCTACCTAAATCATAATTGAATAAACCCTCCTAAATACCTCTAATCTTTGGTTATCATTGGTTTACTATTTACCAAAAAAACTTAACCACTTAACTTCAGTGGTAAACCAAATTTAACCCGATTACAATCTTAGACCCGAAAATAGAAATCCCAAATCAGAATAAACACAAATCAAAAATAGATTTCACGATCTCACAAACACAAATCAGAATAAACAGAGATTGATGAATTGGTTTGCGGAGAGAAGAAGAGAAGTTGAATGGAGTGAGATCTAAGGGAGATTATTGGAGATCACTCTCTCCTCCCTCTTTCAGCACCGGCGAAACAGTATGATGAACTATTATCATGGTAGATTATACAAAAAATTTGATAACAATTTTATAAAGTAAGAATAAAAAAGAGATAATTAAAAATTAAAGAAAAAATAAAATATTGTGAGATATTTCCTACGTATTTCCATTGTGAAATTTGGATTCAAGACGTCAATTTCTGAAGGCTTCTTCTGGACAACAAGTAAGAAACCTCTTTGCTAATAAGCTAATAGTAATACCAAACAAATCTCAAAACCAAAACCAAAGAAAAAAAATTCGATTTCTTTACTATAATAGTATTATATAAAATCAATCAATTACATCGTCTCCTTTCTTTAAACAAAAACAGCTTGATCTTCTAAACCCAGAAGAAAAACCAAAGAAAAAAAAGTATTAATTTTTCTCTGTTTTTTTTTTTCCCACTTGTTTCGTTTTGTTCGCTAGTAAAATAGAAAATAATGGAGGTTGATTCAAGAAAGGATCCGAAAAAACAAACCCAAAATGATTTTTTCCTTTGGTGAAATCAATCTTCATTCTACAACATAAATACAATTCTCTTTCAGAATCAGAAGCTTTCATCTGTCATCGATCTTTCATATTTTGTTTTGATTTTGGGTTTGAAATTAGATTTTAGAATTTTTTGAGTTTGGAATTTTTTTGAGTTGGTTGTCCGGGTTTGGGGATTTTTGATTTTAGGATTTTTTTTTTTTTTTGTAATTGGATTATGATCGGTTAAATCTGGTTTATTTTGTATTAGATGGTTTTTTTTTTTTTTTTTTTTGGGCAAAGACTTAATTTCATAAAAATTGAAGGTTCAAATACAATGTTTCTTAAAGCACATTTTGCCAAAGAGTCAGCAAGCACATTAGCTTCTCTTGGCACAAATGAGAAAACGATTGAGTGAAAATCGAGAGATAGAGATAGGATATCGTGGTGAATCTCATGGAGCTCCTTTGGGGGAGATCCCGAATATAAAGCTTTGATTAGCTGCTGCGAATCTGAGGCGACTAGTAGATGTTTGTAAATGAGATCTGGGAGGAGTGATTGTAGCAGAGGACCATTCCATTCTGTTGATCCCGGTATGAATAGATCAGCAATTACCAGGTCCTTTGATAGCTCAGTGGCAGGTCCCATTGGTACCTGAGGTGCAGTTAGAGATAGCCAGGGGTCAGTCCAGATTTTCGTGCTCTTGCCATTTCCAATCACTCTGCCCAACTGAGATTTAAGCAAATCTTTTCCTATACAGATGCTTCTCCAACCATGTGATGCAGAAGCTGGGGTAGTGCAATCCAGGAAGCTTTTGTCGTGGCTGTACTTCCCAAGTAGGACCCGAGCCAGAAGGCATGAAGGTTCATTAAGAATTCTCCAGCTGAGTTTTGCCAAAAGGGCATCATTGAAGTTTTGTATGTCTCTAAAACCCAAACCTCCATCAGTTTTAGATTTCGTGAGCTTCTGCCAAGATAACCAGCACATTTTCTTCTTTTCCATAGATGAATCCCACCAAAATCTAGTCAAGGCTGATTTAATTTGTATTAGATGGTTAAAATTAGTTTGATTAGTAGTAAACTGACTAAAACCAAGTGAAACTGACATTTGTGTGGTTTTGAAATTCGAACTTTCAATATGTGGGTATTAAGGAATGAAACTTTAGTTTTTAGTGGATATAGAAAGTGGTTTAATTTTGGTGTTGATCTGATCGTATATGATTCTTCTCGTGTGAAAATAGATCGTCGGCCCATTAGAACAAGTGTACTGTATATGATAGTATACACTACACAAGTACACATAGATTATTACATCACTTGTACACAAACAAAGAGCGAAAACAACACAATTCACAAACATGAACACGACAAATCAAGATTTTTTTTTTTATTCAGATGCAGATGAGTAACGTGGAAACAACTCATTAATTGTTTCTTCTTATTTTGTGGAAAACTCGTTTTTTCGTTCTTTCTTTCTCAGAGGCCACAAAAAGTCCTGAGAGCAGAAAGATCTCTTCTTCCAGATCTCTCAACGGTAAAGTCAAAGAACGCTTCAAAATCAATGGGCTTAAACAAGCGTGGATGCTCACCATCAACCATTTCTTCCGCTGCATATACCAAATGCTCTGTTTTCGGAACAGAGAAAAGTCCAGCCGAGTACCTTGTGTTTGTCCCCGTCCTCATCACACGGTGAGCCGCAGGTTGAACCTGGCCGTTAAGCACTACCTAAAAACATTTATAACGACGCCATTAAAATGTCATGTTATACATAGACATTATTATAAGTTGTGTTTGAAAACTTACGTGAAGCATACATCCACCAATAACGATGAATGAAGAATCTTTTGAAGCATTGGCTTTGATCCAATGTTTATCATCTTTTGTTTTCACTTGGATTCCGTCTGCTACATCATTCTGGCAAATTATGGTTAGCATGTTTCTATCTGCATGAGTCTCCATGCCTGCCTCTTCTTCCTCTGTCTCTTCAACTCCTTTGTATTTCATCATTCGCATGAGGTATTTTGTCGAATTCAGATGTTCGTTTATGTACTTGTCTCCAATCCCGAAACTCTCCATTATCATTTTCCGGGTCATGGAGTCCAGTTCGGATACCTGCTCGGTGAATGATACAACGGTCTCGCTACAAAAAAAAACATAACAATTTTAGAGTTGGATTTAATTTGTTCAACAGTTAAAATAAGTAAGTTAAGATCTTAAACCTGAAACTGACGTTTCCTTTAGGCCAAAGCTTCTGAGTAAAGGAATTGACTTTCTCTATATTGTCTGCAAATTCAATGCCAACACCCTCGTAGAGATGATTTGTAGGATTCTGACCCACATATCCTTTGTACCCTCTCCCAGATACAACTCTCTGTTTTGTCTCTAAAGGTAGCTTGAAAAGCTCCTCGGAAGCATTGAGAACCGTCTTTCGAAGTTTGACAGGGACTTTATCAAACAAGGCCTCAAAGCATCCGTAGTCTTCTAGAGCTCTACGGACATTGCCTGTCACCAAATCCCACTCGACAGTTCCTGGTTTTAGATCTTTACTCGTAAAGTCAATGACCGGGAGCTGAAGAGCAAGAGTGGTTTCCCTCATTATTGCTGTCTTACAAAGCTTGTTTTGTTTGAGATCTCGTTCCCTCTTTGTAGTATTATATACCCTGTTGAAAGACCACATGGGTTCGACTTCAAACATCATTAGTATTATAACAATATTACCATAAATTTCCAAATCTTATTGATTGTATACTCCCTCTTTCAATATATAGATGTTTTAACAAATTCCTCTTTTTTTAATTTATTTGATATTTCTCACATTTCTATATTCAGACAAATTAACGAGTTTAATTTTCATGATCATTTATATTTTATAGTATATTTTATCACTGGCTCACTTGTATTTAATACCTCAATTTGTTGTGTAAAAACATTAAAAAGTAAAAACTAAAGAGGAGCACTTTTGTCCACACCCTTGTATATTGGTAAAGCTTACAGTAAAGCATAAGCTGTAAGGAGCATAAGCCTTGACGATTAGAAGCAGCAAGCTCATTTATATTTAATTAATGATATGTGATTGGTATAACAGTGAACAGTTACACATAAAATTACAATTATAAACATCATTATGTAAAACAAAAATATATATCAAAATTTGCTAACATGGTAATAATTCTAATATATAGATAAATAAATGAATATATTTTTTATTTCATTTTTAAAAAAATATGTAACTATGTTTTTATATTTTATAAGCATAAAAAATATATCGTTTGTTTTCAAAGAAGTTAAACATGCATGTTCGTTGACTTCTTTTTTGCATATCATATGTATTACGTAATTATGTATGATATACAAGTACAAGAACTTTGAAAGAAAAGTCAAAGAAAGTATAGATTTGAAAACAACTCACTTTAAATTTTTCCAATGGATGTTCTTGTTGTCTCGTATTCTCGTGCTCTGTAGGTTTTTAGGTTTTTAGGTTTTTTTTTGTGATTAGGTTAAATTTTATAATCATAAATTTATAGTAAATTTTTAATAGCATCTACAGAAAATTAATTAAATTATTAAGGATAAAAATGTATTTTTATAATTTTTAAACCTCTGTGCTTAGAAAAAGTTCCATTGATTAGCAGTGGACTATATATGGAGCATTTAAAAGATCTTATGCTCTCTTTTATGCTTAATTAATAAAACATGATTGGCTCTTAAAAAACATTAAGCCCACTAATATGTTCTACCAATCAAGGCCTTAGTAGCCCATAGAGAAAACTTTAAAGAGGAGCACTTGGGTCACATTTAAGACATAACAATTATAGGTGTCAAAATAGGCGGCCGTCCATAGTCTGTCGATGTCCAATTAATTATGGACTGTCATTGGACAGCTCATTTACGAAATGGGCTAAAATGGTATACGCCCAATTTGGTCAACGGACAAAATTGGATGGACACTGTTGGACAATGGGCGGCCCATAGGCTACACAAATTTAGGGCAAAATCGATTTTTCCGTCAAAAACATGAAAACACAATCTCTGCCAAAAATGTTAAAACACATTTTCCCGCCAAAAAATATGAAAACACAATTTCTCGCCAAAAAAACACGAAAACACAGTTTCCCGCCAAAAACTATTGGCCCATGGACAGACATTGGACAGCCCATTTGGCACGGGTGTTAATGGATTTTGTTTATAATGGACACGGACGTAAATGGACATACAGTATTTTGTCTACAATCAAAATAGATAATATTGTACAGGTTAAAATGGATGTGGACAACCCATTTTAACACCTCTAATAACAACAACGTCAAAACAATCAATCAGCACATAAAAAAGCAAAGAAGGGTTAATTTGGTAAAAAAATACCACAACTTGAAATAAAATCATTTTTTAGTTCCTAACCTAGGTGAAAATTTAAAGTCAATGTTTTTGTGTTAGTGTTGTCTATGTGACTTAGGACAAATGTCAACTGAATTAGTAGGACATAAAGGATAGTAGTTGACTGCCATGGGGGTCGGTATAAGAAAGTAAACCGTAAGTGAGCTCAGGTTCATTATGAACATGGAGGATATTAATAGTTTACCTATTGACCTTGTTCACCGAACACTTCCTTCATGTAATATTTTTCTAAACGTAAGCTCTCTCATATTCCTCTCTTCTTAATCTCACTTCTCTGACTTCTCTCTCTCTCTCTCTTTTTTTTTTTTGGGATTACTTCTCTTCTTAAGGTTTTAAGAAGTTTGCAAAGAAGAAGTAATTCCGTATCTCTTTAACAAAAAGTATGTAAATAACATTTTTTTTAATTGCGAAATGTAAGTACTATTTAATTTCTTATTATGTTATTAAATATTCGGTCATTGCTATACCTATGGTTTTGGTTTTTCTAAACCGAACCATACACTAGACAAATACAATCTTTGATTTCATCCAACAGAAACAGACCATTTCTCAACGTGAACACTTGCTTTTTGTGCCTACAAATTTAAAAGAAATGATGAAACAATTGTATTAATTAAAAGACATACTTGAAATAAAATATATACTTAACCTCAAACAACAAATAAAGAATTTTAAGTTACCTCTTTCTCCCAGTCACATCTTATAGTAAGAAAAATCAATATCAATGTTTGAATAGCGGTTCCTCCGAATATCATACCCGCCCAAATTCCCTATCAGCATAAGCGTAAAATATGTAGATTAACCTTCACGTATTGCTAATTTGATATCAAATAAATAACGTATTGCTAATTTGATATCAAATAAATAAAGAAAATTGACTTACCTTGACACCAGTCTTGAAAATCCAGCCCATAACAAATCCAAGTGGAAGTCCTATAATATAGTAGCATCCCAAATTTATATATGCTACCAGTGATTGCCAACCAGAACCAACCGCAACACCTTAAAAAAAAAAGTTACCACATAACCGTTAACCCGATTTATCTGATAAAAAAAAGAAATTAATTTGTTTATTTCGCGTACCGGAAAGAACCGGCTGAACACTGTTGAGAAGAATCGTAAACGCTAAAAGAATAGAGAGACTCTTGACTGCTTTTATAACTGTTTCACTTGAAGAGAATATCCAACCGATTTGGTTATGAAAAAATAGTATGAACACCGAGAAGATTATTCCAATGAGTAACGATTGTGTCACTGATATGATCATTGCAAATCTTGCTTTTTTTCCATTGCCAGCTCCTAATTCATTTGCCACTCGTACACTAAACAAAAGATTATCATCGTATTAATATATATGCCGTCAAACAAAACAAAAAAATAAAAAACTAATGTTAAACTGCGGTTGGAGACAACACACTTTTTAATTTGCCAGAAACAACCATAAATTTGAATGGTAAAATCTCGATGATTCATTATTCATCTATCCAGAATATAAATACTAGCTGAAAGATATAAACAATTATTTATGGCCATGTACTAGTCTGACCAGACCTAACCGGTCTTTAGATCATGATCAGTATAAACAAATCAAAGTAAAAAAAAGTATAAAGGATAGTATAGTAATAAAAAAAATGTAAGATTAGTTACCCGGTTCCGGCGAAAAAAGCAAGTGGAATCATCATCTCCAAACCATTTATCGACATGCTGCGGTTGAAAATTGTAATTATAAAATTTGTACAAAAAATAAAATATGAAAGGAATATGATATAAAAACTTTTCATATATAATAATACATTAATTAATCTCAAAACTATATACATATTTGACTTACCATATAGAGATAGAGTCTACAGCAATTTTTGCATCCTCCAGATTTCCAGTCATCACAATTAAAATCCTGTAATACCAATTCTCCAAACTGTCTCGATAAAAACATATCGTAAGAAGTTGTGTTCCGATCCGTATAACCAAAAGAAAAAAATTGCGATATTAGTGACGTTTAACGAGTAATACCAAAGCATGATTCCGGAAGAGGCAGAGAGTTTAGTGAACTCCCATAGTCCGGTAAAAGTTTCGATGGAGAAACCGCTCCAAGTGAGCGGACAGCCACCACAAGTGGTGTAAATATATAAGATGAAGACATTGACCCACCATGACACGTTAGCAGTAGCGATGGTCCCTATGACTCCAAAGTTAAGAACGTACACAAAAAGCCAACACACAAATATATGAACTACAAGTGCCACTCCAGACGAGATAGCAATCACCTGGTGATAATGTAAGATAATATTAACCAAAAACATTTAGCAATGTTATGAAGAAATAAATCAACTATCTTATAGACGTAAAACTATATTAATTATCATTTACGTACTATTTTGCACAATTAATCTAATTCTTTTATGTTCATTGTTACTCTTGTTGCACACCGTTCAAGTCCCTCTATGTGCCTCGATATAGGCCTCACGATATTTTTTTACTTGTTAGTATCAAAGCTTTGACTTTTGATTAGACAATTAATCGCTAAATATATATTATATATACCCTAAATAAGATAAAGCGACAGATTTCTATGGGTTTTGATAAAAAAAGCCAAGCAAGATAATAATAAGTTAATAACAGAGGATACCAGATAAGCAAGAAACCAATAACCTAAGGAACACGCAACAGATTAGACAAATAAAGAAAGCATTGGATCATGCACAGGGCAATTAATTCGGATATATCAATAATTAATTTACGATGCAAGAACATTTATCAAGCTCATTTCCAGGAAAGCATTAATGGATCATGGGCAAGACAATTGATCAAAATATATCAACAATTAATTTACGATGCAAGAGCATTTTATGCATATTAGTTCCTTAATTTCATTTCCTAGTTTTGATTGTTAGCCAAATCACCCAAAATTAAACTAATTAAAAAGATAAAATTGGATATATCAGTGGTATAGGATAGAACGGACTAATATTTTGCAGTCTAGTTCCTATTTTTTCATCATTGGCAAGTTTTGTTTCGCATATATATATACAAAACTTTTGTTTCTCTATTATAAACATTACTATATTTTATGAAGATTTAAACCATCTACCCCATAAATAGAGCCATTTAGTCTCATAAAACACTTGGATCACGTTAGGACTTTTCAAATTCCGAAGTGACATACCATATTTTTGAGCTGGCATTGGAGGAATCGGTTGATAGGGAAAAAGAAGGCAAATGAGAAATGTGTAGGAATGGCCCAAACAGCGATGGTACCGGAGAGCTCAGCGATGTCGTCAGGCTGGCCCAAGAACTTAAGAATCGGGGTCGCAAAGATGTACATAGGGAGGAGCAAGATGGAGCATAAGAAGAGAATAACCCAAGATCGCTGCAAATATACTCCCAACATGTTATACTTCTTTGCTCCAAACGCTTGACCACACAACGTTTCCAACGCAGTCGCCATTCCAATCTGCATATACAAATAAGTTCTTCATAATTTAACTAACATTATATAAGATAAGCTATAAAATGTGTGTGTTTATACGAGGAGGCTGAAGTTTAAGCCGACGATGACGTTGTTGACGATAGAGATGGCAGCAAGTTCGAGCTCCCCGAGGTGGCCGGCGAAGGCCTGAGTGACTACGAAGATCGAGTAGGTCGATAGTCTAGTGAATATGGCTGGTCCAACGATACGCCATAGCTTCTTAGTCTCCTTCCATATCTCACCGTCTCCATCCACCACATTTTGGTCCCTTAACAGAGGAATCGTCGCCTTCTCTATACCTTCTGCTTCGTTGACTCTCTCCCCCATCTTCTGTAAAGTACAAAAAATAAAATGAGTAGATGAGATCAGCAGATACGTGATGATGATATATGGCTCTGAGTGGAGGAAGACTCTACTAAGATGCGGCAATCGTGTGTATCTTCGATTAAGATAATAATAATAATAAATTATACCATGTGGAACAATTCATGAAGCAATCTTTTACGCTACCATAGTTGATATACACTTTTACCAAAAACAAAAAAAATATATATATATATAGTTGATTCACACAGCAAATATGGTGCTTTCTTTTGTCAAACAAAAAAAAATCTCCACTGGTAGATCATGCATACACCATAGTTTTAAATTTGTTTAGTGCGAATTTATATTATAGATAATATAATTATAATATTATATACAAAAAGAAAAACCGTTTTAGTTTCTTGAAATATAAAAGAAATTGTCAAAGTTTGGTAACCGTATTTAAACAGTTTTGTCCTTGTAGTCTATCATTTCAATTCGTATATAATATTATTACATATCTTCGGTCTTTGGTCAAGAACTGAATTTCCTGTTTTACGTCCACACTGCTTGATGTCAATGGATGATGGATTCAACTCGTAACCTATGTAGCCCTGTAACTTCAGTCTTATAAATTAGTTGTTGCAAAATCCAGAGAAAAACATGAAAAAAAAAAAAAATCAGTGACGTCATTTCTTGATCAGTTTCAGAATTCCAGCGGAGCTCGGATCACATTAAAGACAAAACAACCACCAAACGACTAATTAGCCTCGGTAGATGAGGCCGCACTTAATTTAAGGACCAGCATTGCAGATAGGCATGTCAAATGGGTCCAACCCGCGATCTGCGACCTGCCCCGCAGCGGGTAAAACAAATTTTTGATCCGCATTAATCCGCAATCCGTGATCCACTAAAAAAAAATAATGAACCCGCACATGTCCGCTTAAATTTTCGGATACCCGCAGATAACCCGCAAAATTTGAAATAATAATAAAAAAATTAATGTTTTCTAATTTTATTAAAAATAATATTTATTAATAAAATTTTAGTATTAAAAACATAAATTCTTAATTTAAAAAATAAAAAATAAAAAATTTTGGATAAATATATATATTATTGTATTTTAAAAATTTAACTACTAAATTTTATAAAATAATAAAAATATTAATTGCAGATGTCCAGGAGGGGATCATTTTTTTTGGGTGCAATAATGAGAACACATAACGATAAAAAAATTATATTTTAAAAAAATGCACGACAGCATACATACTTGGGCTGAACTTTTGAAAAGTCCTGAACTAATTGATCATAACTATTGGGCTTTTTTGTGTTTTGGTCATGTTGTCCAGAGCAATGCTGTGCCACAGATTTGTTTTTCATTGAAATTGTATACGAATACGTTATACGAGTAAACAAATGACCAAATTTTTTTTGTTTTTTACTAAAACTTAAATACTACAGTAAAACCTCTATAAATTAATAATATTTAGACTAATGTACTTTTATTATATTTTATTAATTTATAGATATGATATTTAGATCAAAATAGTAATTTAGCCCAGAAAAATTTATTAATTTAGTGAAGTATTAATGAATCGAATATTAATTTATAGAGGTTTAAGTGTAATACTAAAAACTTAAAAATTACAACGTTAAGCAAGTGTTTTTAATTTATCGGACACGACAAAGTAACTCTAAACTTATCTGTAGGCCTAGTGTGTTACTGTTAGTCTACTGAAAAGAAAAGTTATTAACTGCTTTTTTCTTTTCAGCATTTTGAAAAATACCTATCTACTTTTGGTACAGCTATACTGTTTTTTTTTTTGTTAATATATTATAAGTATAACTTTACTGCTTTTGGGACATATCTATTATGCTGCATTTGACGAGTAATTACACAAATTACGTAAACTTTATTATTTCGTTCTGAAACAAATCCGTGAGTCTTGATCCTAAATGTTCAGATATACTGCATTGTATGAGCGATCAGAGACATTTTGTTTTAACGAAAGAATAATGAAATCATTTTTATTAATCTATCATTGGATTTACATAAGCATATTCCACCTCTACACAGACCGACCATATGAATACTTTCCAATGGTAAATTACACGTGTCAACATTCCATTAGTTCCCACCATGATAATAATTACTTTCCCACATCCGACACGAAAAGCATAATAATATTTTTAGCACGATCAATCAATAGCGAAATACGGAAATAAATCAGATTCTTACATAACAGTGATAACACCAAGGATTTAAAATAATTGGGGAAAAATAAAAAATAAAAACGTGAATTTTGGGAAGAAAAACTATATATTTCTCAAGCCAAAACGGCGGCGTACATAATAGCGGCGAAGGCGGTTCCGGCGACAAAAGCCTTGTTGGAGAAAGCGGCACTTGGTGCAGACGCATCTTCTGAAGGTCCGGGAGCACTGCTTGGAGTCACTGAAGGACCTTCCGGCACCGGTGGAGAGGCGGTGGGAACATCAGCCGGAGAAGGAGCGACTGAAGGTGGACTAGTGGTTGGGGCTGGGGTTGCGGCCGGTGGGGGAGTGGTGGTTGGCGCTGGTGTTTCGGCGGGTGGTGGAGTAGCTACCGGAGGAGGAGTGGCCATCGGAGGAGGAGTTGCAACCGGAGGGGTTGCGACGGGAGGAGGAGTGGCGATAGGAGTAGGGGCAGGGGCTTGAGCAAGTGCTGACGTGGCGAAGAGAGCCATTATCAAGAAAATTTGGACAATCTTGGAATCCATATCTCTTTCTTCTCTAGACAATGTTTTCTTCTTCTTTTGGTGTTAGAGTGAAAGAGATTTGGAAGATTAGAGAGTTGTGAAGGTGAGGAAAAATGGAAGAGATGTATAAAAAGGAGCTAAAATTAAGAATTATTTTGATTAATTAAACAAGATTCCCAAAATCTTTTATTATATAGTATTAAAGAAAATTTTTGCAGACTAACATGCAAACGCATAATTGGAACATGGGGTTGCCTATAAGCACTAATATATTAAAAATCATCTTTTAATTTTTTAACTGAATCTAATTTAAACTATCCTTAATTATCTTTAATTATATATCCATGATTGATTAATGAACATATACTCTAATGTAAATCTATTTACATATGGAAGGTAAATATCGGAATATTAGTTGGATGGAAGTCTTAATATACAATCCATAATCATGAATCAACGTTAAATGAAAAGAAGTTAATTATGATTTGGTGAATAAACTCTTGACTTAGCTAGCTGTGATTGGATGGTGAATATAATTGGAGAGAGAATCTAATAGTTGTAATGATATAGTATATATATAAAAACTTAATATCATTTATATGTCAGGCAAACTAAGTCTATGACATGGCAAATATGGGGAGACAGCTAACATGTTCAGTTCAAGAATCAAGAATTGCAACTTCGCATGTCTTTCTGTCTACTTGATCCACTGGTTATTTTAATTCTTGATTTTATTTTACATGAACCTTTTTATTTTCTTTAATAATGGTATTATATTTTGGCAAAATTAATATTGGTAGTATAGTATAGTAAAGAAATGCCAAAACTGTAATAATATAATTAAACCCATGTGCCTGCCCTGATAAATCATCATTGGATAATTTTTGTGAATATTGTCGGTGTTGTTACCGTTAAAATACCCGTTGGAAATAGCTGTCAGTGAATTTAAATATTTGAATAAATATAAGGTAACAGAAAATAAAAATGTATACAAAATAAGACGTATGATAGCCTGTAAAGGCTACTTGGACAGTGATTCAGAAGGTAAGGTGTCTTTTTTAGGATCAAATGAGTATTAGTGAATCATAGTTGGCAATTTATTACCACTTGATGTGATATAACATCTATTCTTTTCCAAACAACCATATAAAATCGAATAAGCTAAAATGATATTACACCAAAAAGGTCCTTGTTTTATTGATTCAATTAAATGTAGCATGGAAAAATCAAATAAGCAACGGCTGTTTATTGATTAACGAACTAGTTTGTCGATTAATCACTAGGAATGTACAATATAGTGGTTACGACCGAAAACATCATAATATCAGGTTAATACTGATTTCGAAATTCTACTAAACCCATCTGTAATCTATGATATTTCATTGGTTAGCTACCGATCCCATTTGATATTAATATTTTTAATTTGCTTATCATTAGTTTTGCTAATAACATTTTAGCTTTTCCGATTTTATAATACCGATCGTTCTATCACCGACCACGAAAGTGGTTTCCCACTAGCTGATTTGAAGAGTGAAAATAGTTTTAAAATCTTTCGGGTACACT
>CM051382.1:20455390-20555390 GCA_028015245.1 Cardamine occulta | reverse complement strand
CGTTTATCTTTGCAACAGAGAGTTCATCATTGGGAAATAAGGAATTATATTTAAGATAAAAACTAACCGTTCCTGCAGTTGATTTTGAGGACAAATAAGTGTGGTGTTTCATGCGAGACAATCCAAAATCACAAACCTTCACTACCCAATTTTTATCAACAAGAAGGTTTGGAGATTTTAAATCCCTATGTACAACAGTCGGGTGGCTGGTGTGCAAGTAGTTCATTCCCTTTGCCTGCAATACCATCAGAAAGACAGCAAGTGTCAGATAATTTTTAGCGATACAGCAGTAACTTTTAAATCCTTATTTTTAACCAACGCAACTCATTTATACCACATCAAGAGCCATCCGCATTCGCCTCTTCTCATCAAGCTGATGATTTGGCCGATGGAGTAATCTATACAGACTGCCCCTGCATAGTATCATGGAAGTCTAACCATTGAATCAATAAGAAGAATAAAGAAAACTATTAACAAAAAGAACATCATGGAATAGAAAAGGATTATTTCATGTATATAAGAGGACTGGAAATCAAACTAGCAAACCAAGTGGTGCATTCACGAATTGTAAAAGAAGAATATAAGATGATCAAACCTGGGTAGGAACTCTGTCAGAATGGAGAAATTTGGCGGCCGAGTAACTGCTCCCATGAAAAGGACAACGTTTGGATGCCGCAACCTCAACATTATTTCAATCTATTGGAACAAAATAAAAACATTTATAGTATGATTAAACAGATTGTAGGAAATTCTACAGAAAATAAGATGTCCACGGTTAAATGATTTGGAGTTACTTCAGATTTGAACTGTGTCAATGCATCACCAGAGAAATCTTGGTCCAGAAACTTCTTAACGGCCACTTCCTGCAAGGAAAAAGACGATCAGTTCAAGAACTTCATGACTAAAATAGCAATCCTCTTCATCGGAAGGAAATGTAAGAGAGGTTTAAAAAAATGCAGATTAAAGAACATTGCAAGATACAGTGGATTGAGACTCCTAAACATAACTCACAGTTCCATTCCACTCTGCACGGTAAACTTCTCCATATGAACCTGCGACAGAAACAGCACAGAGAAAGAGCACATTAGATCTTGTGATTCTGGATAATAAGAGGCGAGTCTGGTGTATCAAACTGAATAGTTTGGATGTATAGATCCTATCAACAAGCATAGGAGTAGATAACAATTAGTAAGTATCAAGATTCATCAAAGGTCTCTCACGGATACCACTTCAGTTTACAATACAGTTTGCATGATTCTAGCAAACCTAATATCTGATAGACCAAACCTTACCAATACCAATGCGCTCGCCAATCTGAAGATCTTCCCACATAATTTCCCACTTTGCAGCCTCGCCAAGCAATGGATTAATTCCTTGGCCATGACTATCACAAACAGCAGGCTCCCCATCAACAGTGCCAATCTCCATATTTTCGGATGAAGAAACTTTACCAATATTATCCACATCAAAGTTTCTCTTCATTGACAAATCGACATCCACTGATTGTTGGTAAGTCTCAGCTGTGGGGTTCCTTTCAGATTCTCTCAGTTGTTCAGTTAACAGATCTGCGACCTATTGAGTGGAGATGAAAATAATTAAGGGGGCAGGTGGAAAGAATGAAAACAATTATGCAGGATGTGTATCCTAAGAATACCTTGTCTGGATAGCACGGAGCACCAGAAACCATAGAACTGCTACTTTCTTGGCCGAATTCTTGAAACAAATTCTTCCCCCTCAAGTTCTGTGGGTCAATATCCATAAACAAATCTGGAGGAGGTGATGCACCACTTTCTAACAAGACAGCATGTAATTTCTGCGCAAATTCAGGGTTCTTTGCTGCACTAATTACATATTTTGAGACATTCTTAACTTTAACTTTCTGTGCACATGTTGGTTTCCCAGAAAATGGCGGCATATTTTCACCAGCTATCTGCTGTGATTGCATTAGCTTTCCAAAATCATGCTCAAACCTCTCTGTTTGATGTTTTTCAACAGCATATCTGTCACTGTTTTCCTCATGGTTTCCAGTGAAGAAGTTTTCCACCATACCAGATCTGGAATCTGTTTCCCTCAAAACTGAAAATGCTGGCGTTTCAATTTCTTTCTCAGGTACAGGGCATGAATGTTGCAATGTGTCCAGATCATCAGGAAAAACTCTTGTATCTGTGCCAGAAACTGGAAGAAAACTGCTTGGAACCTCACCGGGAATCAAAGCACCCGGAGCACCCATTAAATCAATAATGTATTCACTGCATGTGAAGAATGAATTAGGACTCTGCAAAAAATCACTACCATCACATACAAACTGATCCCAATATCAGGCATCTACGATGAAAACATATGGCAACTGATTACAGCAATCAAAAAGTACCTTTTGTCATCTAGTTTAATCAAGTTCACAGCCCCATCATCAGTTCCAGTATAATAGCTTCCTTTTACCAGCATACATGGGAGATTAATCCTATCAGCAAGTACCTAGAACAAGAAAAAGAGGGAAGTAGTTAGCTTCACCCAACATCTTCTAAAAGCGACCAAAAAGGGAACACAACGATAGAAAAAGAAATAATGAATGTTGCCACTAGAAACCCAAAATAAAATACCAAGAGGTCCAAGACCAAAACTAGAAATAAGTAAGAGGAGTTGTTATAACCTTGAAAAGCAAAGCCCTGTGACGTGCAAGACCAACATTAACTCGACCAAGTGGAAGAATAGTAGTGTTCAAAGAATTCCTTAATTCATAGCTTCGAAGCATCCACCTTCTCAATGCTTCATCGGCATTTTCAACGGGGCCACCCATTTGCTCTACAACTATATTTGCAATTTTCTGAGTTAAATCACTTGACACCTGACCACGCACAAAGTCCGGACATTCTGAAGCTAAAGCGGATGCTCTCCTCTCTAGCTCTTGCAGTTCAGGATCAATCAATCGGTTTACTAAAATGACCTCATAATCAACATTTTCTGAAATAGAGATCGCTTGAAGATCCACGAGAAGTGGCATCTTCCCCTGTGAAAGAGAATTCGATGTAATCCCATACACATCGTAAAACCCATCCCTGACTTTCTGGTCATAGTTAATGACCTTATGTCCCTACAATATAAAAAACAACAACATCATGATCAGCTAAAGTCTCCCATTTTCATAATCAAGGCAGAAACCATCCACATTGAATTAACGCCTATAACTCCAACCCAAAAATGAAAAGCTCTACACTCAGTATTGAGGAATACTAGCAACCAAGAGAACACTGCAAGCAATAACAGTGATCAGCTACAGCAAGATTCTAATTCCTCTAAACCCTAGCTAATCGAACGATCAGACTCCCTAAACCCTCCAACTCGAGAGGAATTAGAGAAATTAACCTAAGCAAGAGTCAAGAGATAGTGTATACCCAATAACGGAGCGATAGAAAGTCAACGGCGGAATCAGCGTGGGTGACCGGAGCCGAAACCCCAAGGCTAATCCGCTTAGCAGCATCAAGCTGAGCAGTATCTGCATTTTCTCTCGGATCAGTATCAGACACGCTGATCGCCATAGCTAACTGGACTTGGTACTCCTCTTCCATCAAATTGAAATCGATACCATCCACAGCCGTCAGATCACGGCCTAACGGCTCAAATGTTTCCAGTCTCGGCATTGTCGTGGAGGCGTTACCAAAACCAGACGAAGATACCGAAGAAGTCGAAGCAGGGCTAGGGCTAGTACTAGGAATAGGGCTAGGATCGATCATCGGTCTAGTCGAATCGTCTAACCTATGATGGTCTCCAAATCCACCGGCAACGCCACTACTTCCACCGATGTGGAGCTTCCGTAGAAGATGCTTCATCTTCGACATCGATCGTCAACGACGAACTGATCTCTTCTCTTTCTCTCTCTAAAAATCTCCAGTTTATCTCTCTAAAAAATGAAGCTTCCTTTCTCGCTATTTTTTTATTTTTTTTGCTAATTTTCTTTTAAAAAAATATTGGAAATAATATTGGCAAAAGGAAATTAAATGTAAAGAAATAAATAATGCGTCCTTCGTAAACATCCGATAAGCAAAATAGTTCCAAAGTTATAAAATAAATAAATAGAGCTTAACCTGCGCCGACGTGTTCGAAATTAGATTCGATTAAAGTGCGCACTCTTCTTCGTCAAGTTTCCCTCCACTTTGACTATTTGGCTCGAAACCTTTTAGTATTAAAGTCACAATTATCCGAAATGACAAAACAAATTTCATAATTATCCATTTGTGGACCAATAAAAAAAAATATATATATATATATATGGGTAGAAGTGCGGAGTCCACCGTAAATTAAACACGTTAGACGCTAGGTGCCTAGAAAGTAGAAATCTTATACGACCACCATGAAAACTGAGAAAAAAATTAAGACTTGTGATCGAAGAATAAGTGGCTATTTGTTGATTGGAGAAAACAATGATGATTCTTGGATCGTGAACTGTGAGATACTGCAGTTTAATTGGAGATTTACTTGAATGGTGCAGCTTTTTTTGTTGGATCTTTTGGAAAACAAACAAAAAGCTTTTTAGAGTAGCAAAAGTCATTGTTTTTGTTTGGCTCAACGAGTCCCATAAAAACTTGAGTCAAGAAACTTAACCGAAAATAAGAAAAAGAAGATGTATCTCTGACAAAATCAATAAAATAACACAATTAGTTTGAATTAAATTAACAATCACAAATGAAGGAGCTAGTTCTACAAAAATATCGCAAATCAGAAAGAACGATAAAAAAAAAACACCATTAGGCTTAATGGGAAAAAATAACATCACACCCGAAATCAAATCAAACATTGACACCACTAGATTGAGATTTTGATATCATTAGACCCTTAAACTCATTTTTATTTGTGTTTTATCGTCTGATTTTGGAAGAAACAAAAAACACTGTTGCATTGGTAAATCTATGTGTACGAGTAGTAAATAAACCAGGAAAAAAAAAGGGAGAGACAATTACAGTTATTGTGCATAAAACTGTTTACAGTCTTCTCCGTATACCAAGTTCTTACTTTAAAGTTTAAACTAATAAGAAACAACATTGATATATTATATATATTTCCAACTTCAGACCCAATCCAAGTCTAATTGGAAGAAACACTTCAATTAAGCTTTCCAAAGTATCCTCTTAAAGAGCAAGTCTTCTCCTTTACGTCAACCCGAACAAGAGTTTGTAACCAGCACGCAGCTCTGATGCCTGATTCTTTCTTAAAAGCTTAAAACTCTTTTGGCGAAAAATTTTACCTTCCGAAAGGATCTCCCACATCAGCAGGATACTCAGGTGCAGCAGCTGCTGCTGCATCAATCTTTTCCCTTAGATTGAATTTCTTGGCGATCATCGGCCTTACATCTTCAACTCCAATTAAGCTTTCAAGAAATGGAAGCAATTGAAGGAGTTCTTTATCTGACGGGTCATTAAACCAGCTTTCTATTGGCACCCCATTCTCCACTTGGAACCCAAATGCCTAAAACATTGCACAAAAAAAGAAAAAAAACCAATCAGATTATGCAACAGCCTTGAGATAAAGCTTTGATAATTCTCGCTGACGGTCCTGAATTACACTCAAAGTCCACACAACTTCATAGTTTTAGATATCTTTTGCAAACTAAGAACTTCTACTGAATTCGCTCATACTGAGAACTGTATCCTACAGCTATAACTGATAAAAGCATCTATCAATCGGCTTTGGTTTAAAGCATAAGAATGGAGAAACATAGGAGTAGAATACCTGTGGAGAGTTGTCAACGATGATAACACGAGATAAATCACGCCCAAGGACCGACAAATCCTTTAGGTAGTTACCATCAAATAAAACACAGGAGTCACGGTACACTCTATGGCGAAAGAGCTTTCTTTTAGGGTCAAGCACGTTCAGAAGTTGCTCAGCATAAATACTTTGGCTAGCTGTAAATATAATGATCTCAAAAAGACGGGACACTCTCTCCATAAACTCTTTGAGATGAGGACGGCACCGCACATACACCATATGCTCTTCTTCATTAAAATTTACAGGGAATGTAAAATCCACCTCACCACATGGTTCCAGAGTCGAGTGCACAAGAGTTTCTGCGAATAAAAACCATATCTGTTATGGTGATAATAAAAATAAACAAAACAAACTCTTTCATGAAGCATCAAAGTGCTTAGAAAACAAATCTTGCTTTTGATTTTGCTTAAGCAGAAATGGACAAACAAACTAAACTTTACGCCCTAAATCTTCAGCCCACATGTCATCTATGGTTATATCACATCTATATAAAATTCTGATGAGAAAGACAAAGACTTGTTATCCATTAAAACGTGTAAAGAGAGATGCTATAACAAACAAACAAATTAACTGAAGAGTAGCCTTACCATCGAGGTCTAGAACTAGAGAAATGGGAGGGCAGCTTCGGGTTTGTTTCGGAAGCAAGACAGGCCTAAAAGTTGGGACAACAGAAGACAAGTTCGGCAAGTTCTTGATAAACAGATAGGGATCAAACTCGTCAAGTTCTTCATCCTCTTCATCCTCCATGCATACCGAGGTAATAAGAGAATCTTGGCCACGTTCATCAACACATTCCAGCTTAGAGCTCTTCATGGCTAGATAAATGGCAGAAACTGAATCCAAGTTACAATTTGAATCAACGGTACTTGTATCTAGAGCAAGCAATCGATCATAAGGGTTCTGTGCATCCAAATCCCGAGAAGAAGCAGAGTCATCGTCTTCCATTAAAAACCCTATTAACATCAACTTGTAACTGAATCAGTCAACAGGGTTCAGAGCCTAATGCAATTACTCCACAAATTCAATTTGACCTAGTTTTCCACATTCATCCCCAACACACAATGCTAAAGAACTACACGTACAAGTAGAAGCTAGAGTTCACCTCAGGAAACAAATGATAAGTTTTCGAATTTTACCTTGTAGGAACTCTGTAGCTACCAAACCAACCGAGGCGCCGGGAGATAAGTCAGATCCAGAGTCCTTCAAATAGCTTAACCACAAAGGATAGTCTGTAGAATTATAAAAAACAGATCTTGGATTAGAAAAGGAGCAAAGCCCTAGATAATTCAACAATAAGAACCAAAAACAAAAGCGCGGACATTTAAAAATATTTGATGGGTGAAAACTTTGGAGCCCAAAAGAAACAAAATTCGAAATCTTTGCTCGCGAAAAAAGTGACAGAAATCAATATTTTAACTAGAGAACCGAACCGGAACTGAAAAAAAAACCATGAAAATCGATTTCGGATAATTTTCAATTTGATTGTTTGATATTTTTAGGGCTTTTAATACAAACAAGAGGGAAAAGAAAAAAAAAACAAAGCTTTGACTGGAAAAAATGATGGATAAATCTATATCTTTCCGCTTTCTCCGCTAATTTCTCTGCAACGACGAAGCAAGATAATTTCCGACGAAGCGCCCACCTCAACTAGACCCAGAAACTCGAACTGAGATTGAAGAGCTACGAAGGAAATACAGAGGAAAAAAACCCTAGAGATAGAAAATTCGTCGGAAAAAAGTACCTCCGATCAAAACGATTTCTTCCTTCTTTCGTCTTCTCTCTCTTCGAAATAAATAAAAGAGTAAGACTTTACTCGAAAAGAATGAGAGATTACTATAGTCTACTGTCTACATAAGTGATGACATATTGCATTCAAACGCCCTCGTAATTTATGAACATTTAATTAGTACCTCAGTAGTTTTTTTTGTTAAAACAAAACCCCATGCATGATGCATCCCGGAGTATGCCGGGAAAGGATGACGTCATCGCAGGTTAGATGAGAGGAGAGGAACGAAAAGTCTCTATTTCTTTCTTTAACTAAAAACTTTCTGATTTATAATTACAAATTAAATTTGGATTTGCACGTTATAATTTATAATTATTGGAATAGAAACGTATCAAAAACTTTTGACTATATTTTAAAATAAAAGGAATTATAAGATTTTTTCATTTTATGTTTTACTGCTTTAGTAAGTTTAATTAGAACTATATATAGGATGATCTATATTGATTGGTTTTATAGATCAAATTTTTTAGAACTGTGGGTCAATGTGGTTTATTTCCAATAAATCATTGCGAAAGATTGTTTTAACTTGACTATCATTGTGGTTTACTTCCAAAAACTACAACAACAAAAGCAAAAAAACATTATTATCTTTGCCTTCTCGTATAGTTAAGCTAGTCGCACTACCAACGATTTACAATTTTGTTGTTTAGTTGAGTGAATTCTGCCGCCAAGTTTTGAAACATTTTACATAAACATGTGTTGTGAAAAACATAAACATGTGTTGTGAAAAACATAAACATTTTTTAGAACCATGGAGGTGGATATATTAAAACATTAGAAACATAAGGGGTTCAATTGCAAATAAAACAGACAATTAACAGAACGGCGACGTTTAGTGGTCCTCGTCAACTACGACAACAATAAAAAATTGATCGTCGTCGTCGTCCCCGTCCCCGTCCCCGTCAGAATCAACGAAAAAAAAAAAGAGATTCCGCCGCACGTTGTTCAAATCGAAAAAAGCGACTCGCAATAAATCTTTCCCTTTTTTTTCCTTAACCTGAAAGATAAATCAATCAGACAGACACAGCAGAAGATACTGATTTAGCCATTTCAGAAAACAATACTAAAAAAGGCTTCACCTTTACACTTATTTAGAGAGAGAAAAAGATTTTTAATGGTGTGGTTGACGAATCAACAGATCGGGAGATGGAAAAGGAAACGGATTTTGGTTGGATCATTCCTTTGTTGGCTAATCCTAATGTTCTTCACTCCCAAAGTTCCTCTCAATTCCTTTCGCCATCATGTCTTCGCTGATAAACGCAATTTCATGGGTATTAATTATCACTCTCTTTTCTTGTGTGTATATATATATATATGTCTGTGCATGTTGTAATAATGAGAGACAGGTGTTTTGTGTGGGTTTGATGATGAACAGGAGTGCCTAATACATTGAATGTAATGACCAACTTTCCCTTTCTTATTATTGGGGTTCTTGGTTTTGTTCTTTGCATTGGTGGAAGCTTCTTTAATATAAGGTTCTCTCTCTCTTTCTCTCTTCTCTTTTATAATTTCAGTTTTTTTTTTTTAAAGATTAGTGTTAACATCTTGATATGTTGTAATGCAGTTTGAAAGGTGAGATCTGGGGATGGACACTCTTCTACGCAAGCATTGCAAGTTTCGCCTTTGGTTCTGCTTTTTATCATCTCAAACCTGATGACAACAGACTCGTCTGGGACACTTTGCCTGTTCGTTCTTCTCACTTGGGATCAATCTTCTTTCAGCTATGCATTGATGTTTCTTGATTAGTGATATGGTATTTGTAGATATTGACTAACACATTGTTAGCTAATGGAAGAAGTTTAGATGAGTCTTTCATATTTGCACTCAGTTTTCTTGGGTTGGTTCTACAAGCATATTGTGAACAAAACTTCATCAAGAATCTTCTTATATCTATTGCAAAGAAGCTTTAGAAAAGTTGTTTTTTGCTCATCATGTTTAATGGTTTGTTATAAATATCTTTTTCTTGAAAAGAAGCTTTAGAAAAGTTGTTTTTTGCTCATTATATTTAATGGGTTTTTTATGAATATCTGTTTCTTGATTAATTACGGTAAATTGCAGATATTGATTGCGTATTCGTCGCTTTTCTCTAGTTTTTTGGTTGAGAGAGCGGGGGAGATTATGGGACTAAGTTGCCTTGTCTTGCTTCTATTCATATCACTTCTCAGCGTTGCTTACGCCAGGTAACATTATAATCCGAGAAAGCATTACCTCTCTTCTCTATATACTTCTTCATGAATATAGTCAGGTTTGGATTGAAATTATTAGTTGATGGCAGAATGTTTAATGATCTCCGGTTATGCCTGACGTTCCAGTTGATTCCGTGTTTGGCGATTCCCGTCATGACGGCTTTCTTACCTCCCAAGTATACTCACTCTAGATTCTGGCTCTGGGCCACAGGTTTTTGACTCACCCACATTTTTGCGGTTTTCTTGTTAGAAACCGCTCTCTTCTGATTTCTGATTATTATGAATGCAGCGGCTTACGCTATTGCCAAGATTGAAGGACTTGCAGACAGCAAAATATACAATGCAAATCAATATATCATCAGTGGGCATTCACTGGAGCATTTGTGTTCAGCCGTGGCCACACTTTTACTTACCATTATGCTTTTGTATAGAAGCATTCGGTTTCATAGGTAACTCTTTTATTTTACTGTCTTGCTCTTTGATCTTTGAATTCCTTGAAACCTGAGAGGATTCTTCATTCTTCTTTTGTGTGATGAAACCAATACAGAATAGGTGATCTCAAAGGCCATCCTTGACATCCATTAATGACTCTTCAAGTTTTTTTTTTCATATTCGGATGCTTCTGGATTCTTGTATTGCAGATATTGTTGAGTTACTGAATAGATTTTTGACCTATGATCCCAGTAAATATTGTTGGTTCGTTGCAATCTTGTTTTCTGATTTCGAAACAGCTTTGGCTTTTTAAGTTTAGTTTTTCAAGTCTTTTGTGTTTGAGCAGTGGACTAACTTTGGAGTTGCAGTAACTAAGAAGAAACCAAAAGAAAAATCATAACCCATGAATTCACCTTTTATTTTCTGTCATAACTTGTGTCCTTTTTCTTATTCATATGATCACCTTATTGAGAACTTTGGATCGAAGCACGGATTATGAAAATTTAAGACGACAATAGCATTACGGTCCTGATTCGGAATAATCATACAATTCAACTAAAATAGCAACAATGATGAGTGAACTCTCAGAGTTCATAGACCTTCAAAGAAACGCAAATGGTCATCGAATGTCTCAGCATGCCTGATCTTAGTGATTGACCCATCATCTTCAACCTGCAAAAACAGAACAAAACACAAATATCCTCTCAGGATCTTGATTCTCCTGTGATTTCATCCAAACAACAAGAACAGGAAAGTGTGTTGGTACCCAGTATTCCGGAGGACGCATCTTGAGATTGTAAGTAGAAGCCATGCTCATACAGTATGCACCAGCATCATGAACCACCAGACCAGCTCCCTGTAATGAATACAATAAACTCATTAGATTCCACATTACTTGAGCTGCCAAACGGAATTAGATCCTTATCTCACCTTTGGAGGAGTGGGAAGCTCTCTGTCTTTGCCCAAGAAATCAGCAGATTCACAAACAGGACCCACTACGTCGAATTTGGAAACCTCTGCTTCAGGGGATGTAGGAGAGACCAACTCAATGTGCTTTGGGTGTTAAGAAACAAGAACAAGATGATGTTTAGCTATTAACTCCAAGTGACAAAAATCTGCAGATGCTGTTGTGAGAAGCTTATTTGTTTATACCTGATAGGCATCATAAAGACTGGGACGGATAAGCTCAGCCATACTTCCATCAATCACTATGAAGTTTTTAGTTCCATTCGTCTTCACACCAGTTACATGGTTGACGAAACAGCATGTGTTTGCAATCAGCGATCTCCCTGGCTCGATTATCAGATTCAGGTCTCGTGAAAGAACAAGCTCTCTTACCTGAAACACATCAAGGATTGTAAAGGTTCTACTGATTTCAGTACTTTTGAGATCAGGTGAAGGAAAGAGTTCTGAGATGTTGTTCTTACGGTGTTGATGAGATCCATGGGTGTGGGAAGGACAGCTCCGGCATGGTAATAATCAATCCCTAAACCACCACCAATGTTCAAGTAACTAACTTCAAAGCCTTGACGCCGGATTTCATCAATGTATTCAATCATGAGAACCGCAGCATCTCTGAATATATCCACCTGGAATAAACAAACATATGCAAATATGTAGAGCTCAAGACGAGATTTCAGAGATAGTATAAGCAAACATGGGAAACATAAACAGAGAGCAATCCATATTCATCTGATTACATCAAACACACAACTTAAAGCATCTATAATCGAAGTTACCTTTGTAATGGTAGATCCTAGATGGCAATGAGCTCCAACAAGCTTTAGCTCTTTGGGATGTGCCTTCACCTCATCCAGAAACCATTGAAGCTTCTCATTCCTGATACCAAACTTTGAGTTCTTATTCCCAGTAGCGACATATGGATGCACCTAAAAAATGTAACAAACAGAAAAGCTCACTTAATATCAAAGCTGTGCACAACAATTATGTTAAAAAATCAGGAGAACATTAAATATTTAACCATACCTGAGGATCAACATCAGGATTGATACGCAGCAGTACATTGACCTGCTTACCGGAAATTCTTGAAGCTTCCACAATATTATTCAAGTCAAACTCACTATCAACATTTACGAAAACACCTTCTTGAGCAGCTAGAACTAAATCTTCCAACAGCTTCCCATTTCCATTAAAAATGCACCTATTCATTTTATATAGCAAAAGACATTGTCAACAACAATAATCACAGCACCATTAGACCAAATCAAATAATTCATATCAATCTTCTCATATTCTGATTCCATCAAGTCAAACCATATTCTAATTTTACATTATTAGATAAAGTCAACTCCACGTTACTGATATACATACTCCTCTCACTACATCAACCGAATGGTTACAGAAACTAAGCTCTATAAACTAGCATTTGATTTGTATGAATCAAGCTTAAAAAAAAGCTTACTTTTTGGGATCGAAACCAGCACGAAGAGCAAGCCTGAGCTCATTCCCACTAACCAACACAGCACCACAACCCAAACTCCTCAAATGCTCCAAAATCTTAAGGTTATTATTAGCTTTAATAGCGTAACCAATAACAGATCTCACTCCTTCCAAAGCCTCTTTGTACGCCACAAGATTCCTTGTGATCTGCAGTTTGCTGTATAAGTAAAAAGGTCTTCTCTCGACAGCTTCCATGATATCCTCAACCTTAGTTCCCTCGCAATAGAGAAACCCATCTGATGATTTCGTGAAACAGTGATTGAACGAAGATGCAGATTCCTTCGTTACGGTATTTACAGAGTTTTGGGAAACGGCGGCTTTCACAGAGAGGCGTTTAAGTGGCTTCAAAGTGGACTTAAGAGACAAAATCGGGATACTGGAGAGTGAGGTTTGGTTCAATTGGTATTGGTTTATGGTTCCGCGGAGAGATGGAGGTTGGGAGAGAAGTTGAGTAGCTGCCGCCATGGCTGAAGGATTGTGAGGTTTGTGTGAAGTGCGACTGTACAGTGGCACTGAAATTAGGGTTTCTAAAAGTCAAGAGGTTTAGTTTGACAAAAAAAAATAAAAATCAAGAAGTTAAGTTTACACGTGGGAACGGGTAACTCCTGTCGGGACCGGTTTGGTTCGAGATTTTAATGTGGTGATAATTGAACCGGTGGTGTATAATGGTTTTAAACCCTTTTTGTCTGGTTTACATGAGAGTGCAATTAATAATAGCCTTTGTGTTTGTGTTTGTGTTTGTGCTTGTGTGTTGTTTAGATGTGTCAGTTTTGTGTTCGTAATAATCATTATGCGTCGGTGGTCACTTGTCTTTAAACCGGAAAATCGCCATGGAAATGTAATCCTAATTACACAAATTTGCCATTTATCTTTGGAAATTCGAGCTGATAAAAAAAAAACTCAAACATTTGTTGAATTTCCAGTAAATCAACAATATTAAATGATTTTGTCATGTATAATTTTTTTTAGGTTGAATTACTTTGGATTTGGAATTTGGAATTTGAAATTTGGAAAAAAAAAGTTCACCAAGATAACATCAAATTATAATTTTTTTAAAAGTTCAAGTTGTTACGATTTTGATTTTGGAATGTAAAAATTTGTAAGATTTAGGATTTTTATATGTATTTAGGATTTTTGATTTTTGTTAGATTTGGGATGTTTATTGACTGTTAAATGTTAAATGTTAAATGTTAAATTATTTTAGTTTAGTTGGAATTTGGAAATTGTGAAAGTAATGCAATTTGGAATTTTATAAAATGAATAATTAAATTTATAAAATTTACGAAATTTGTAATTATAAAAATGATTTATGGAATTTGAAAATTTTTATTTGTTTGATTTGTATTTGTTTGGTTTTTATAATTTTTTAAAAAGTTGAAGTTGTTATTGTTCAATTTTTGGGAAATTGCCAAAAAACCATCCAAGTTACGTTGACGGGCCAAAAAGACATGAACTTCTTCACCGTTAAATCTGCTAACGGTGTGTCTTTTTTTGCCAGTCAATGATAATATTGTTGATTTACTCGAAAGTCAACAAATATTTGGACTTTTTTTTGTCAGCTCAAAAATTAGGTGTTTTTAGACAATTTGAAGTAAGTTTGGTGTTTTTTGGCCGAATTCCCATTTATCATCATCTACTATTGTTTCATTACGTTTGCAGATGCTGAAATCCGAAGGACTATGAATAACATTGTGTTTGGATGTTGATGATGAAGCGCTTTACCAATTCTTGCACATGTAGAGATTGGAACCTAATTCAGCATCGTTGGTGCACCACTCAATTAGAAAAAACAAGGAGGTTGCAATATATGGAGGAGTCAATAAAATGATGGCAGAGGCAAACTATATATGCAAGTTTGGTCGGCTAAGATATGAACATATGTTCATATCTTTGCTTGGGAAACAATTACTGTGGAAACCACCTTGGAGTTATCTATGAGTTCTGATACCTCCTAAATGAAGATGAAGCACTACAATTAGTATTCGATAAGATTTTGGTGAATAATTGATAGCTAAGAGCCTAAGAACGAAACCCACATTAGATTAAAATTGACTACAAATTAAGAAGAATATCGTGTAACTTAGCCAAATCCAAATAGATAGTATAAGTGTGCCAAGGCCTAATGCTTGTGGTTATTTACATAATAATCTCACATATAACATCGTTTCTTTTGCTATAGTGAATCCATTTCTTTTGCTATAGTGAATCAATCTCAATAACATTGTTTCTTTTGCTATGTATTATCGATGATTATGAATGATGTTTTTGTGATGATTGTTTTGTTTAGGTGATTGACAAGTGACAATGTAACTTTTGGTTCAAAGTAACTAAGTAAGACGTTAAACAAAAACTTTAACCATATGTTATTGGATATATTATGTAGACTTTATGGGGTAGACACTTGACGTGTGATAGTTGGTAGAGGACTAAGGGAGAAATATCGGATAGAAAGTAAATATATTTAGAGCGGAGTATTGAATTAATTTAGCATTCTTAATCTTGGGAATTGAGAGCTCGAAAACAAAGGAAAAAGGATTATCAAAACTGAAAGCAGAGCAGCATTGCCGATGAGGCGATGAAATAATAATTGACTTGGGATTTACTCTCTGAAAATATGGGATTATTCTAATGGAACCTATATTTAATTTTCGGATCCCTAATCTATTACTCCAACATCTGCACTCACTTATATTTTTTAAAATATTTTCTTGACCTGCACTGACTTAAATTCAAATTTATTCAATTGCGTGCACTCTTTTTATTTTAAGAAAAAAAAAGAAGTTAACTGCTACCACTATCACTGTGTGTGTCGGTGGATTATTATTTCCGTCATTTTGTTTTGATATTTTGATTTTTAATTACATCTACAATGTTACTATTTCCCCCCTTTTCCTCACTTTGTTTAGTGGATACATTAACAATTATGATAATAATAAATCTTACTAGTATGAGTTATTAAATCTTGGAACATTCTGCATTAGTAGAAACTTAAAATGTTCTATAAATAACTGAAGATGAAAAAGAATCTAACACTGGAAGTTTTAAGTAGTATTCGTTGATGTCAAAAAAAAAAAAACAAGTATTATTCGTTAACAAAATAGTGACTGCTAATAGTAACTGCTATGTTTGTGAAATGCTAAAACCCAAAAAAGAAATAGTGAAATGCTATTATGTACTATTTGTTTTTCAGAAATAAATTTGTATTACTTTCATATTAGTTATCATATGGAAGTCATGAACATTCACAAAAATCTAAGAAAAACTGAAAAACCGAAAACAAAATAAATAAATAAAAAAATACCCTTCCCTTTCATATTAGTTATAGTTCTAGACTTTAAAACTTGTTTCATATTAGTTGTCGTTTTATGTTTTTAATGCATATGTTTGATAAGATTTTTAACTATGTCCCTCTTGTTTTAATATCTTGACCAATGAAATAATATCAAATAAGTATTAATTAGGGGTAAAACTAAAAAATTAAATGTTTTCTTAATATGTCTGAAATAATCTTAAACCGACAAGTAATTTGAAACGGAGGGAGTAAATAATTCAACATTAATGATAAAACAAAAGTATTAAAAAAATTAAAGCTATTAAAGATTCCAGAAAAACTCTGTATTGTCTTGTCTGTATCTCTCTCATTCTTTCATACTCTCTCTTTTGTGAGCTCAGAGCTGACCTCAGAGGAGAAGAAACAAATCGGAGAAGAAGATGACTGACCGAGTCTTCCCAGCTTCCAAGCCACCAACCGCCACTAACGGAGGTGCTATACCACCTCCTCCGGCTCCAGCAACCGTTACAACTAACGGAACAACAAACGGAATGGCTAATCAGAAACCTCAAGTCTATATTCCATCTAACCGTCCGATTTACCGTCCACAGCCTTACAGTCGCCGTCATCATCACCAATCTCGGCCAAGCTGCCGGCGAATTTGCTGCTGTTGCTGTTTCTGGTCGATTCTGGTAATTCTGATCTTAGCTCTCATTGCAGCCATCGCCGCAACTGCAACCTACGTGATCTACCATCCGCGGCCACCGTCGTTCTCCGTTCCGTCGCTTCGAATCGGCCGCGTTAACCTAACCACTGCTTCTGATTCCTCTGTTTCACACCTCTCTTCCTTCTTCAACTTCACTTTACTCTCCGGGAATCCGAATCAACACCTCACTTTCTCTTACGATCCCTTCATCGTAACCGTCGAATCCGCGAAATCCGGAACGATGTTAGCTAACGGAACTGTTCCAGCTTTCTTCAGCGGTAAGGGTAACAAAACGACGTTTCACGGCGTGATCGCGACGTCTACGTCGGCGCGTGATCTGGATCCGGATGAAGCACGGCATTTGAAATCAGATCTGACGCGCGCACGTGTTGGATTTGAGATCCAGATGCGAACTAAAGTGAAGATGCAAATGGGAAAGCTGAAGAGTGAAGGAGTAGAGATCAAAGTGACTTGTCAAGGATTTGAAGGAACTTTACCTAAAGGTAAAACTCCAGTTATAGCAACTTCTAAAAAATCAAAGTGTAAGTCTGATCTGAGTGTGAAGGTCTGGAAATGGAGTTTTTAGTGGGGGAATGGGAGAATTTGATAATTTCACAATTGAAATTTCTGAGTCATTTTTTTTTTAATTTTATAAAATTTTCTTTATGGATTTGTAAAACTTTTGGAATGATCCAAAAGAAGATTTCTCAGTTTTTAGTTAAAAAAATCTTCAGAGAAGAGTCAGAGATAAGATATTGTCAAGTAGAGATCAAGGCCAGAAATTCACAATTTTCTTTGGATTTTTTTGTTTTTTTTTTGTTCTTTGGAAGTTTCTTATTGGAATTATATATATATATATATTAAATGGATTCAAATATAAATGTAATATAAGGAATGGGAGTACTAAAAAGCTGGATATGGCAGTGACTGGCGTTAATAGTTTGAGAACAAGAAGTAATAGTGTGCATTAAAGTAAGATGTTAATATACAGAACCTTAAAAATGCAAAAGAAGCGTGGGGTTTGTAAGAGACCTATGAAGAACTAACTCAAAGAGATGTGTTAAATGTTAGATGTTGAACCGATCTCGCATTACGCAACACCATTTAAGAGAACGTGAATGCTCGCTCTTAAGTGCATACTAATATTTTATCTAGCAGTTGCATGCTATCAAATTTAATACTAGTATAGAGGCTCCATTCATGAATGCTATGTGTTAATGTGTGTAGTTTAATATTAACAATAAATTCTATCCTGCCATCAGAATCTCCTAAAAGATAAGTTTTCCGGTCATGTTGTTCTAAAAAAATGTACAAATGGTTCATTTGACTTCAACTCTGGATAGGCTCGTGAAATCAAAATATGGACGGACGATGTCGGTTGTCCAAAAATGAGAAAAAAGGAATCTGTCAAAGGGACAAACGGCAAAGAAAGACCCACATAGAAGTTGGCAAACATGTATTAGGTGCGATTTAAAATGGATCTATCTATTTTTTTTTAGAAATTCCAATAATTCACATTTTTAAAAAGTAAAATAGCTGTGGCGTGTATTTATGAATTATCTTCAGAAACATAAACTTTATCATATGTTCCCTAGAATTTATTGGAAAAACTCAATAATTGAAGAAAATGATTGAAGTTTATGTCTGAAACCCAATAACGAGTTGAGGCCCAAATTGAACCAAACATGTCAGTTTTTTTAATGAAATTGAAAGCCCAACACATGTCCTAAAGCTTTTTCAGTTTTCTTCTCTGTTGTCTTTCCGACATCATTTATTTACTTCGCGGGGCAGCGACGAACAGAAAAAAAAAAGAAGGGATTATTCCGCCGTAGAAAGTAGAAACCATATTCTCTTCCCATCACTACCTTCACAAGAATCTCATTTTCGTTTTTCTAAAGGGAAACTAAACTTTGGAATATAATCTATGGCGGAGAAGCTCGAGCCGGCGAAGATTTTATACTGTGGAGTTTGCTCTCTTCCTGCAGAGTACTGCGAATTCGGTCCTGATTTCGCGAGATGCAAGCCTTGGCTCCTTGAAAACGCTCCGGATCTCTATCCTGATCTCATCAAAGGTACCCAAAAAAGATCAAACCCTAATTCTAAAGTTTCGACTAATTCTTAAAACTCGTTTGTTTTTAGGTGTGTTAGCATTAATTTCTGCATACTTTTGCTCTTAATTGAAATCTCATCTACAATATTCAACCTTTTACAATTATTGCCTCGAATCAAGAGATGAAGCTCTTTGTCTTAACTTCAATCATATATGGGACAGTTCAGTTTGGTGAATCTTTTGTAAGCATTCGAATAAGGAGGTCTTCAAAATATATCATGTCATTGCTTGCGTATTTGGAATACTGTTCTTTGTGTTAACATCGATTATCTAATGTTGTTAATGTGTAGAGTTTTCGATTCTTCTATACCCTTTACACTTTTGTTCTAGTAGTTACGACAGTAATTTTAATCTAATTTGGTGACTTACTATTATTTGATTTGAATATAAATGTTCAGAAGCTAATGAGAAGGCAGCAGATAATGTTTCTGACAAACTCCAATCAGTGGGGATCTCTTCAGGTGGTGCTGATGGAGCACCATCATCAGCTCAGACTGGTATGTAAACCGTGCTGTGTGTGTGCTTTTGCGTGTTCATATAATTTTACTTGTTTGTCCCACTCCACATATGGCTCTGAAATGTACTTGATATATGTATTCTAATGGTTGGAAGCTTCTGTAATGTTTCTCTTTTGCTTGGGAATCTGCAATCGAACTGTTAAACATAAATGATATCTTTTATCTAGAGTTACTTGATTTGATGTTGATTCCTATGTGGAAAGGGTTTGGCCTTTTTCTGAACTTCTTCTAATCACTGGATTTTCCAATATATAGGAGGGACATCCAAGAAGGAGGAAGTGAAACGCCTTCCTGGGGGAAAACTTAAAAAGAAAGTAAGTAATTTTGTGTAATCTTCCTCTCCCACCTTACTGGAATGTCTTAAACGCATTGCCAAGTTTTCATCGAAACGTACAAAACAAACATGCTTGGACATTCCTGTACACATTTCAGTTAACTTACATATTAATTTTTTAATTACTTTTTCGTTTCCTTCGTTCATGCGGACCTGTATATCTGGTTGTCTAATTTTGTAATGCTTACGGATCCTATGTAGGAGAGACAAGAAGTTATTATTGAAAAGGTTGTGCGCAACAAGCGCAAGTGTATCACCATTGTGAAAGGACTAGAACTGTTTGGTGAGTTGTTTGCTTCTTTGGTGAGATATCTTCGTATTCTTATTGGCTGGAACAAACCTCATTAATTCTTTTGATCCTTAAACTTTGTTATTCAGGGATAAAACTGAGTGATGCCTCTAAAAAGCTTGGGAAGAAGTTTGCCACAGGAGCATCTGTTGTCAAGGTATGTTGGAAGATGCTTTGCAAATCAAATATGAATTCAAAATATGTTTTATGCTTAAACAGATGAGTAATATTAGGTTTTGGTCTAGCTGATCTTGCGACTACTAGACGACTTTTGACTCCTCATTGCATCAGAACCACTGTTATATTTCCTTTTCTGCCTCTTAAGCTGAGGTTTTTCTAACTTACTGCGTTTCAGGGACCAACTGAGAAGGAGCAAATTGACGTTCAAGGAGATATAATCTATGATATCGTTGAATTCATCACGGACACTTGGCCCGATGTAACATAACTCAACCTTTTTACCAGCTGATTTGTTCTTTTTATTGCTGCATTCATTTGGTATCTCTCATTTGTTTTGAATTACTAGTGTAAATCTGCCAGCCATCACAGACCTTACTCATGATAGTTCTGTTGCCTACTTCCAGGTACCTGAAAGATCCATTTTCTTCATTGAAGATGGGAAGAAAGTTCAGGCTGCTTGATAATCAACCTTTGGCCTGGGTTTTTGGCACGGCAGGTTCAAGTAGTAGACGAGCTAGTTCCTGAGTTCTCCTATATGTTTGGAGTAAATCGCATCGCGATAATAACTTTCAACTTAACGTATAGTTGGATTTTTCATACTTTTTTCTCATTCGGGTTGCGATTATTCTAGTTGGATTTTTCATACTTTTTTCTCATTCGGATTTGGAGTGAATGCTCTCTTCATTCTTGACCCATTTTCAGCTTCTACCATTTCGGATTTACTGTTTTTTGAGGAGTGTCTTAGTGAATAACCAAATTAAACCACCCTTAAGAAGTAAGAAACCAAGTTTAACCCTTTACATTGTTGAGACACTCGTAAATCTTGGTGTCAAGTTTAACCCAGACTGCATTGTACCTGACACCAAGATTTTATTCGGCACTAAGATCATTTTGATCTCTTACTGTGGGCTTAACTGATTTATCAAATTATAACTACCAACTTGAGACATCTACTGACTCAGCAAAGTTATTTAAATTCGCGACATAATAGGAACAACTGATCTCATTGAGTCTTGGCTACTTGTACTGATATCACCTGAATCATCATCTTTCTTGGGATCCAATTTGACAAATGAGAAAACAATAGATGCAAGCTGATGCTGGTGAGAAGTGAAATCATGATCAGCTCCTTCAATAAGACACAGTTTATGATTCTTTATATATTTGGCAAATTCTGACGCTTCTGTTACATGCACGATCCTATCATTTGACCCATGAACTGTCAAGACCCTGAAATTTTAAGAGCATCGTTAGTTCCTCTACTAGACTGAAACCAAAAGAGAAAACCTTATAGAGAGTATGATGTATAAACCTGCAGTTTTCATGAATTGAGAGACATGCTTCATGAGTATTGGTTGTGAGACGGTCCATCAGACTCTCTTTGGTTGCCCGATATTGAAACTTTCCTGCAAACAAGAGAGGGGAAGGAGTACTAATAAATGCCAACACCGTGTTCTGCGGCTCTAACAATCAGAAAACTAAATAAGCTGAAAGATTTACCCTTTCTGTTCCTAACATCGATGAACCCATTCTCTTTGATTCTCTTCAAGTAGTCCTTACCAAGCCGAAATTCGATTCCTCTCTCAAGAAAAAAACGGCCTGAGATATTCACAACAGTCTGCACATCATTGTACTTTGCTGCATACAAAAGCACTACATTTCCACCTGCCAAAAACTCAGTGACAACAACAAAGCTTCAGTCTTCACATTTACTTTCTTGAAATTCAGAAACATGAAATCCATCTTAGTTTTATGATTATAAACCTTTACTATGTCCAATTATCGCAGAAATCTCACGGTTTTTTCCACGCAAGTATTGCACAACAGACCGCAAATCTTCAGCTTCACGACGATAGTTACCATACTGAAACGATCCTTCACTTTCCCTGAAGACTAGAAACATGAGCAAAGCAACAAAAAAATCACCACTATTAAAAGAAAGAAAGAGAAGCTACGATTTACCCGTTGCCAGCAAAGTCAAACCGAAAAGAACTGATCATGGCTCTTTCAAAGACATTAGCAATGGTCAGCATTGGAATCCGATCCTAGAAAGATTACAGTGTATAGAGAAAAACAACACAAATCAATTTTCATGGAATCTGAAATGGGAACAAGAGTAACCTATGAGAAATGCTACAAAAAAAGAAAAGAAGAAGCAAACCTTTGATGACTTAAATCCATGGCAGATGACAACAGTCTCTGTAGAACCAGTATCATGCAATACTCCCACGAGTTTTTCACCATGACTATTCTCAATTACAATTATTCGGTGTTGAATCTCTGCACAGAGAGTTCAAGACAAAAAAATCTGATCAACAACAATGTTAAAGCAGTACAAATCCCATAGAAACAAGGCTTGTTTGGAGATTTCTATGGTCAATCGAGATTGAAAAGCTGATGGCATCAGTTCTTAAAATCGGAATTGCCAGTTCTACCAACAATTGAACACAAACCTCACACATCAATTCACAAAAACCTCTAATTCAAATGATAATAGTGAACGACCGAATCAATTTCCCAATCAGATGGGTCTAAGCACATTGGAACAATTTAGAGTGGATCGAGAGAGAAGATTGAGCTACCGGAGTTGTCAACTCGTTCATGACTAGATATACTCCGGCGAGACTCCGGCATCGTCGTGCGTGCGGAAGAGATATGGCTATCGTCGTGTGACTGGTGTCTGTACAATCAGAAGATCACCGGCGACGGAAATTATATTAAACGGGTGCTAATTAGTATAATGTCATTAGTCTTTAGTTTGTAAATTAGCATTGTATTATTATGATTACTAATCGATTAATGAGGCCCATTAACTTTTGGGCCTAATTGTTTTTATATAAATGGGCCTAATTGGTTAATAACCAAGTATTCGTTTACTGTAGATTACACAAACAGTAATATGTAAAATTGACTAACATAATAATATCATATTTATTAAAAAAATATGCGTGAGATTTATGTTATTAAAAAAAACATGCGATAAATAAACTCATTTATTTAAAATTTTGTTACTTGTAATTTTTTTTTTTTCAAATATGAGAATACAATTTAGGTATATAGTATATATTATGTGTGATTAGTTGGTGCTAATCCTGAACCCTGTATTCTTATTGGAGTGATTACTTGGTGCTTAATGACTTAGGGCTTAAGAGTTAAGCCCTATATAAAAAGATGCCGTCTCCTTGTTTTTAATACAAAAACTTTAAAGGCTTGATAAATTAATGAAACTTACAAGAATACTCTGTTCCTTAAACAATGACCATTGACTCAACTGATTAAAAGTATAATAACCCAACTTGTTGAAGTTTCCGCAGTAAAAGAAATCACATTTAATGACTAGTCCGAAGACCCTCGTCAATGCATTATTAACAAAGACTAACTAATGAATATTGAATAATGACAACGACGCTTGATTAATAACTATAGTTTATTGAATAGATATGATTAACAGCTATCCTGAGAGTTTCTTCCACGATACTTCAAGCTTAAGACAAAATAAGAAGAAGTTGTCAATGTCAACGCCAATGGCATTATAAATAGGATGCGACCCTACTGATGAGTCTATAATCATTTGATCTTGGCAATATTTCAAGAGTTATAAGAGAAATCTACACATATAAATATACATATTCAGACTAATACCCTTGAGGATCAGTTCCAGTTGCAGAGTAAGATCGATCATCAATGGCTACACATAGTCGAACTTCCTTCCATTTCCAACCTGAGAGAAACTGGCTCAACGGTTATTTTTCTTTCTTTCTTTTTACTCCTATTTAGATTCATCTATCATATTGCAAAGATGTCTTATATTATTAGTTAGGATCATAAACTCTAAAATAAATTTGAGATTGTACCTTAACGAGTTCAAATATTTCTTTTAGCTATTTCACAAATTCTATTATCTACATAGAGAATACTAACTGTCATCTTAATTTCATGTTCGCTTCTGTTCTTTGGATGCATCTTGGAATCTGAAGATCCAAACGGTAATTAAAAACTCTTACTTTTTTAACTTGTGAAACAAGTAACCCCAAAGCTTTACATGATGAAATATTTATGCTATAAATGTTGTTTCAGCGCCAATGTATTACAAAGGATTCTACCATTTGTTCTACCAGCACAGCCCTGTGGCTCCTGAGTTCAATGACATAATGATATGGGGACACTCTGTTTCACAAGATATGGTCAATTGGATCCAACTCGAACCAGCTCTTTATCCCTCTGAGTCCTTTGACATCAACAGCTGCTGGTCAGGATCCGCCACGATCCTCCCCGACGGCAGACCTGTAATACTGTACACCGGACTCGACGACAACAACAAACAGCAAGTCACAGTTCTTGCCGATCCTAAAGACGTTTCCGACCCTTTGTTTCGTGAGTGGGTTAAGCCAAAGTACAATCCTGTAATGGTTCCACCAAATAACGTTCCTTCTGATTGCTTCCGTGACCCAACAACGGCGTGGCAGGGGCAAGATGGGAAATGGAGAGTGCTCATAGGAGCTAAGGAGAAAGATAGTGAGAAAGGAATGGTGCTTTTGTACCGAAGCGATGATTTTATCCAATGGACAGAGTTTCCGGTGCCTTTACTTGAGTCACAAGTCACTGGGATGTGGGAATGCCCTGATTTTTTCCCGGTTGCAATCACGGGTCAAGAAGGTGTAGATACTTCAGTGAACAATGCTAGTGTGAGGCATGTATTGAAGGCGAGTTTTGGAGGCCATGATTGCTATGTCATTGGTAAATACTCCTCTGAGGCTGAAAAATTTTCCGCGGATTATGAGTTCACTAACACAAGTGCGGATTTGAGATATGATCATGGAACGTTTTATGCCTCAAAGTCCTTCTTCGATAGTGTTAAGAATCGGAGGATCAACTGGGGATGGGTTATAGAGACTGATACCAGAGAAGATGATTTTGATAAAGGATGGGCTGGCCTTATGGTAAATATATAATATATATAGTTTATATGTTAGAGATTATTTGTCAAGAAATTTGATTGATTATATGATTTGGTTTAGTCTCTTCCGAGGGAAATGTGGATGGACGGAAGTGGAAAGAAGCTGATACAATGGCCGATCGAAGAAATCAATTATCTTCGAACCAACAATGTTAGCTTTGATAACAAGCAAATTGAGATCGGCTCTATTTTTGAAATCTCAGGCATCACTGCTTCACAAGTGAGTTTTTTCTATCATGTTTTTCTTTTAAGTCCCACATGATAAACTGAACCACAAATATTAAAACGTTTATATATTTTCAGCTAATAGTTTATTGTTGTTTTAACAACTTTTTCTCTTGTTGGTGTTAAAGGCCGATGTAGAAGTGACTTTTGATCTGCCTGTTCTGGAAGATAATCCCGAGGAACTGGATGCTAACCAAGTTGTTGATGCGACACTGTTCGATCGTGACAACTTGGATGGATGCATATACGGGCCTTTTGGGTTGCTAGCTTTGGCTTGCAATGATTTATCAGAACAAACCGCTATCTTCTTCAAAGTTATTCGTCGTGGAAATGGATATGCGGTTGTAATGGGCAGCAACGAGAAGAAGTAAGATTTCAAAGTTGATCTAAAAAAGCGAAAACTAATATGTTTGTTTGTTTCTCTTTAGCAAATTTTATGTTTTGTTTTTAACAAATGGTAATGTGTAGGTCTTCTTTGAGGGACAACGTAAAGAAATCTGAGCATGGAACATTCCTAGACATTGATCCAAGGCATGAGAAAATCTCATTAAGATGTTTGGTGAGCTAAATTCAGCCTTTTTGCAATGTTGTTTCTTTTAATATTTTCGCCATAGTTAAGATTTTTATCTTAAACAATATTTAATCTTTAAAAAACACTTTTTGTTTTGCTCCCTAGATCGATCACTCGATTATAGAGAGCTATGGAGCAGGAGGAAGAAGTGTGATAACATCTAGGGTTTATCCCAAATTGGCAATTGGTGAAGCAGCTAAGCTTTATGTATTCAATGATGGAACAAAGGGTGTGACTATGTCGTCTCTTGAAGCTTGGAGCATGAGAAATGCCCAAATGAATTCCAACGCAATTTAATCATTTGATTATGATAATAATAATGATCTTTGGGACTTCCCTAATTAAGATGTTTCTTGTCTTTTTATGAACTCCTGAAATGTTTTAAGATTTATGTGTGTTTCGTATTCAAGGTATTGTTTTTTTTACAGTCGTTTCAATGGTTAAACTATTGTGTATGCATTTTCATGTTTCCAAAATGATATTCTTACTGAAATTTCGAGAAGTATTATGAAGTAATAAAATAGAATTTGTGAAATAGCTAAAAGAAATATTTCATAATACTTTTTTGGTTTCTAGATCGATCACTCGGTTATAGAGAGCTATGAGGGAGGAGGAAGAAGTGTGATAACGTCTAGAGTGTATCCGAAAATTGCAATAGGTCATAGGTGAAGAAGCTAGGCTTTACGTGCTCAATCATGGAACAAAAGGTGTTACTACTATGTCGTCTTTGGAAGCTTGGAGCATGATCGAAAAGCACAAATTAATTTAAATGCAACTTAATTAGTCATGTTAGTAATGATTACAATTAGCTTTTGGACAGCCAACTAGATGTTTCGTCATTTAATATAAAGGTGTTGAAATATGAATGTACAAGAATTATGCATCTTACTATAGAAATGTGGTGGTGGGCCGAAACATACAAGTCGATACGCAGATTAGACGAGGCGATTGATGTGGTTGTTAATGATATCTTTTCATTGAGAAAAAAACTATGGTAAACCTTTCATAGTTTCAAAATGATATTCTAGTTTAGCCTCCTGAATTTGACTTCTTATATAAACCAATTAATTTAGCATCATACTTTTGTGATCTTCTGTTACTATCAACTAGATCATTGTTGCCAAAACGGATAGATTAATGTAAACAATTACTTACAAAAATACCACCACATCATGTTTGTATGATTTACTAAAATTACCATTGTTTTGTTCCCTCTCCGTTCTCTTGTTTCGAGATATCTTTTATAGTATATCTTAAAGAGGTTGTCAACTTGGTATCAAATTTTAACCAGTGCACCTTCTGAAATTTGTGGTGGAGATATCGATGTCTAAAGATTTAGAAAAAGAGAAGAGATAAATTGCATCCATTAATCATACACTTGTCTTTATTGTATCCTTTAAACTGTAGCCATTGTAACTTACCTTCACTTATGTTGCCTTTTAATCATTCCGTTTCTGTAGGTATCTCTCTTTTTAATATTGTCGTTATATATTAATGTGTGTGCATTACATCATTCAACTCTCATTGGTTATTGCTACTCTGCTTTTTCAATAATTAAAACATCACTAAATCATGTGGTTATTCAAGTTGATCCCCTTTTTCAAATTCAATTAATTTTCTTTCTGCCTACTTTGAAAGGTGATATGTATGCCGTTGCTGCGGTTAGAGCAGCACAGCATCAACGTCCGCATTTGGAAAAAAAGCATAATTGCATAATTATTTCCATTTTATAAAAAGTCCTTGGTATAAATTTTATTATATATGCTCATGTAAAACAAAGAAGAGAAAACAAAAAAAAGATGATAAAACTTTCTTTTTCCCAAAGGCTAACCAATCCCCACCCCACCACTGAGGAACTCCTAAAGGAACTTAAACTGTGTGAAATTGTGAATAATTTATATTAGAGTGAGTACATATTTTATGTGCGTGTAGGGTAGATACGAATCTAATGGTAGCTTCTTTTTTTTGTTCCCCTGTTGATATGCGAATTTTTACCATGGAAAATTTCAAATACAAATACAAGATTTAGCTCATAACCATCTTCGCAAAATTCTTATAGGTTGGGTGAATTGTGTTATGGAAGATAGATGATTCGATCTTCTCAATTATGTGTGGTAGTTGAGTGGTTGAGTGATAGCGGCCAGAATTTCACAAAACTTTATTTTAAAACTAATTTGTAAGAAAATGATTTGGCCGATAAAGATACTGTTTACACATTGAATTCAACAATCAAAATTATAGTAAAATAATACTAGAAATAGTGTCACGTAACCAGAGCCGGCGTTGAACACATTTATATGAAACATTTGAATGGGGTTCCACTTTTTAGGGAGCCCTCACAAAATAATTATATATATATATGCATATATATTTTAGTTGACGTCAAAGAGTGAAAAAAATATATATATGAAAATGATGGGTAATGTATTAATTTTCGTATAAATATTTGATAAAATATTGTGTGGATCTCAAATTATTATTATTTAAATATTACAATATATTATTTAATTAAAAAGGGAAATTTAAGTTAACCTCCTTCTTTATGTGATTTTTCATTTTTTTATCTTCTTTTGGTTTTAGAGAGGTAATATTTTCTCAAAAAAATCTGAATCGTTAATTTATTATAAGGCAAAAAGCTACTTGAATTTTCTTGAGGGAAAAGAAAAAAAATCATGGTTAAAAATCTCGATTATACAAGTTTGAAAGATGATTTCGCAGAGAAAAATAGAAAAAGTATTGTTTTTAAAAGTTTTAAATTATTGTTATTTTTTAGTTTTGTGGATATTAAAATTTTTGTTTTTTTATTAAGTAATTAAATAATTATTTTTTCGTCTCCCCCCCTAAATTTTTCGGGACCCGCTGCACGTAAGGAATAGTCCAACGAAAGTGATTGTGCCATAATTGTGAGTTACACCTACTTTTACACCCTAAAGATCCTTGGGGTCAAAATCTCTTACGATACCAAAAAAAAAACAATAAAAATTCCAGATTCCCCAATACCAAAATTGTCCAAGAAAAGATATAGCAGTCAGATTCCGTGGTAATCAACGGATTCTATATACGTATATAATAATAATATATAGATTTTCATAATTCCGAGGTCAATATTTAATAGAGACAGGTCATCGATGACGCATTGTATTTGTACTATAATAATATTTTGTTTTCAGTTTCCTTCCCCAAATTAACCAATAAAAATTGCAGAACAAGTACTTAGAATTACAAGATTGTTAGATTTCATGAAGATCAAAGCTCTGAAAATCTTTCTAGTTAGAAATAAAATTATATTTAGACTTTGTCTAACATCAGCATAATACTTTTTTCTTTCTCACATCGACCTACATATAAATAAATCAATACAGAAATCAGAAATAATTTACAAACTTTATAAATCTTATAATTATGATGGAAACAAATCTCACACGTGATTATATAAATTACAGTTACCAACTCATAAAAGGGAAAACAAAACAACACTAGAAGCAAACATTTTTGTGTTTCATAAAGAAAGAGTGGATTAGTGGAAAATTTACAGTGGATCTTATGATAAGATTTTCTTAACTAGCTAGAAGTAGGCTTAGACTTTTAAAAAGAGAAAATCACAATTATTCACATAAGGCTCCAACTTCAACGAGTCTAGGGACAAGGTTACCACTAAGGTGAAGTGCTACAAGAGACTCGAACCCACCAACACAAGCACTGCCGATGAAAAGCACCGGAGCAGCTTGAACGGGGAGGCAAGCAACTTCTCCGTCGTCGATCTCAATCACTGTTGGGTGGACTCCAACGGTCGATAGAAGCTTCTTCATGACGTGGCACATGCAGCAAGAAGAAGAACGAGTGAATATAATAACCGGGTGCTCTGATATTAACCGTCCGATCTTTGACTCTGATGTCTCCTCTACATCGAACGAGAGGCTCGTCGAGGCGGTGGTGGAGACTGGTGCTGCCACTGGAGGAGGAACTGTAAGGTCTAGAGCTACGGCGTCGTTTGAGCAGTTTCGTAAACCTCGCATCGTCTTCATAAGAGAGATTGAGGAGAGAGAGAGAGAGAGATAGAGAAGAGAGTGGGAGTTTTGTTGATGTCAACGCGAAAATGAGATCGACCATATAAATGGAGAAATTGGGTGTCACTATGATGACGTAACCATTAGACAAATTATTTTTTAAAATTATTTTTTTAATAGTAACTCTTTTGGTCACATTGAAATTTGTTTGCGGTCAGCTTGGTTGCTTCTTATTTATGACATAGCTTTTTCTAAAATTCTAAATTTTAAACTAAATTCTATAAATAAAAGTTTTTTTTTTGATAAAAATAAATATATAAATAATAAGTTGATATAGTGGTTAACAGAACTTTAACCTTTTTTTAATATATATAGAAACTGAGATTTATATTTTAAAATAAATAAATATACATATTACTTTTTAAATAACTATTTTACCACATGACATATACCTTTAACAAATTATGTAATATAGTAAACGCATGTATAGTACATGTTGTTTGTTATATACTAATTGATATAGAAAGAGTACAGGCCAACAAGAAAAAATAAAGCTTTACAACCAAGTTTTTTTGGAATAGGGATTTTCGCTCGGCGAGAAGTCGTCTTATTGGTCGAAGGCAGGAATCGATTTCCATCAAATACAAAACTATTAGTCAATTAATTTGGCTATATGAATATGAGCTCTTGCTTATGACTATTTGAATATCCGGAGAAATGACATATCCATAGGTTGCATCATTCCTAGGAGATTAGTTTAGGTTTTTTCATAAAACTCAGATTTACCATCGAATTATTAAAAAAAAAAAATACTCGTTTTGGTTTTGAGTTTTCCATGAAATATGGCGTACGTGGAGGACGAGATATTCGAAATATTTGTATATTGTAGCTTGGTATATACGCTATATAGCAGCATCATCGTAGATCTTACGACTTCTTGTTGTTTTGAATCGCATGAGGTTAATAAACAAATAAACAAACAAACAAATGCTAATAAGGACAAAAGACAAAAATTGAATACTGGTACGTAGGTACTACCCATCTGGAAAAATAATATATTTTTGATTAAAAATTTGATTGGCAGATATGCGAACACGTTTAAGGACCATTAATAACATCATTTGAACACAGAAAACTATTCGTCGGTTTATAAACAAATTAGAACGTATTGCAAAAACAGTATAGAAATTGCTAACACTCAAGACTTCATGAAGTAATTGATCAGAATAATATCAAAGTGTTACAAGTACATGAACTCGACATCTATCATTTTACGCGTATTTAATATAACATATGTGTACTGTACATGAAATACGTAATCAATCATCTACAAACGGTAGACAATTAAAATTATGTTACTTATTGAATGTCTATTCAACATTAAAATTCAAAAAAGTGATTTGGTATTGAGGTGGGGACGTAGATGGAGCGTGTAGCACACGCATTTGGGAGATCTGGAATAATTAGAGGAGAAGGAAGCAGGAAGTCGTCACATGGACGGACGGACGGACATATAGATGAAAGTAATAAATTAATGATGCTGACGTCTTTGTTTTCTTTTAACTCAGGGTAAATTGGAGCCACTTGACGTCATTAGCTATCAGATCATCAGACCATGTCTCAGCTTATGTCGACAATGGCATCTTACCAAAATATATTTTTCTTATTTTTATAATATATAAAACACAGATTGATTACATATCATAAATTTTGGCCCATGACTTCAAAAAAATTTACTGATTAATGCACACACAGTTTTATCGCCATTACTGAAAAGTTAACGATAATCTATCAAGGATATATTGTTTTGCCGACAGTCTTATACTCCATCCGTTTCAAATTAATTGTCGTTTAAACTTGTTTCACACATATTAAAAAAACATTTAATTTTCCACTTTTACCCCTAGTTAATATTTATTTGATATTATTTTATTGGTCAAGACATTAAAACAAAAGGGACAAAGTTGGAAATCTTATCAAACATATGCATTGAAAACATAAAACGACAACTAATATGAAACGAGTTTTAAAGTCTAGAACGACAACTAATATGAAACGGAGGGAGTAACAATTACTCTTTCCGTTTTATTTTATCAGATTTTTTAGAAATTTTGTATTAATATCTAATTTTATTTGATGATTAGTGGGTGAGCCGCCTTTTGCGCGGCATTTATATTATCATTTATTAATGTTAATATAGTTATTAAAATAATTTTACTAATAAAAAATATTAGTATATTTTGTTTGTAACGGTTTTATATGTATTTTATAGAATAAAATTTATCGATAAAATATATATAATATTACATTATATTTATCAAAACTCAATTCTTAAAATATATTTTGAATTCATAAACTTTTTGGCGTTTAAATCACTTCATCCAAAAATATTATACAACTGACTATATCGGATGCTCACAACTACACAGTACACACGACTCAACCAATCTTACCATCCATAAATCCAGTCTCCAAATCTATATCTTTATGTTGGTCTTGAATATTGCATAATATAAAATGATGAAACTCTCAAAATAATTCAAAATTTATGTTAGAGAACAACCAATGCTTACATTTGTTTTTTCAAAAATTGAGTTGGATGTATTAGATATTGATCTATATTGACAAACGTCTGATATATTTTCAAAATATACACATTCTATGGCTCTCTCGTTATCTATTTTTTCTTCATCAACACAATAAAATTGAACCATGCACCATATTACATAGATCACCAACAACATTGAACTTTTTCCATAAAAACCTTATATGTTTCTATGTTTCATTCGTACTATCTCTATTTCTCTCGTCGTTGCAAAATATTGAACCATAGATAATATGTTTGCCGGTTTTAAACATAATCTTTATTATCTTCATCATGTTTCTCTTTTCTCTATCAATTTTTAATATATGGTCAATGACTTGAGCGCTGTAAAATTTTATATGACTTAAGTCAATTTTTCTTTCAAAGATTGACTTGAACATGTTAACGTTTTGGAATAACACAACATATCTCTCAATATACATTCTTATATGGCATTTAAAATTTTGGAGTTTGTCATTCAGGCTTCTAGAAGCTTCTGTGAGTATTCCACTATTGAACGAATCATCGTTCGCTTAAACACGGATTTATGATAATCAAAATGAATTTTATTTTTTCATATAACCTATTTACATTAAATTATTTTTTCTAATTATAAAATGAAAATATCAAATTAAGAAATGTATTTTTAGATTTATGGACAGTTCTTTGAACTAATCCTTATTAATTACTTTAAATTATAAATCAAAAGATTTTTGAAATAATGTACACACAATTTAATCTATTATTTATAAACATGAAACTCTTTAATTTAAGTTCATAACTTATAATAAAAATTATTAATACTTTGATATTTATTTAAATAATTTTATAAACTATATAAATACAAAATTTAATCTATTATTTATTAACATGAAACTCTTTAATTTAAATTCATAAATTATAATAATAATTATTAATATTTTGATTTATTTTTAATAATTTTCTAAACTATATGAATAAATCTAATAAGAATAAAATTATTAAATTAGAGTGTTTTAGATCATTTTTTCAAAAGAATTGACTTTTAAAATTCTTTTCAAATTTATTATATGAAAATATTAATAATTATGATAATTAAAGTGTTGGTGGAGTGATTAGAGGAATAGATAATGAGTTGAGTGATGTTTGATATGTCAAAGTTTTAGAGTATGTGAATGCTGATGTGATCAACATTTTACTTTATATATATATATATATTTGTGACTATATATATCATGCAGAATCTTTATTATTACATAATCAAAACGTGATTATTGGTGCGACTTTAATGAAGTTTGACAAATTGCAATTTGGCAATGAACAAACGAGAATATTCCCAAAGAATATGAACCAACCAAATGCGAATCTTTATATTATATCTTTTAATTTGTCATTGACTCATTGTAGTGGAAGATGCACTAGACCAGTCAGATATTTTCCTCATACATAATTTTTTTGAAATCTAGTACTATTTTATTAGACATAAAAAAAATACAAACAACACTCAAATTATATAAATTTGGTATCATGGACCGTTTGTCTCCGTGAAATTTTCCTCTCAACGAGAAAAAAGCTGTCAACTTCGGATTGCGTCACGTTAGTGTCTTTTTCTGTTTTTTTTTTCTTTTTTTCTTTTAACGTCTGCGCCACGTTGGTGCCATAGTTAAATTATTATGTCCAAAACACTAACAAGCATGTGTTTTTTTTTGTTATCTTTCTAATATATATTTTTTTATAATTGAAATAGATTTATAACCGAATTCAGACTAACCTGTCCAACGGTTAAAAAACCACATCTATTTTCGAAATGTAAAACTCGATCTGTAGGCTTAACCTACAAGACGAATCCTTAATATATGTTTTAATTAAGTTACATCAACATTACTTATCTTTTAATTTATTTTGAATTATGCGCACAACACAGCACAAGATATTGACTAAACTGTAATCATTTTATATTTTCTTTTTATTCTTTGATATTTTTACATATTATTATAAACAAATCAATATAGAAAATTTATAATACATATATTTGGGGCATTATCTTTATAGATATCTGAAAAAAACGAGTGAATTTAAGTGAATAGCGTCATTTTCATCTAAAATAACCTCTTGGGTTACCTTATAATAGCTATCTTTAATACTTTCCCATTAAGTTTTTAATTACAATAGGTTATTGTTGTCTACCTTTAATTCTATAACAAAAAAACGTTGATGAGAGCGGTAACTCTTTTATAACTTAAATAAGAAACAATATAAATATTAGATCATCTAATTTGAATGACTTCACAACCAAATTATGATTTTACACTACAAGAAAACAATTAAATAACTACTACACAATTAGTAGCATTTTAGTCGCATATAAGTAAAAGGAGACTAAAATGCGACTAAAAAATAGAATCGCAAATCGTGCGTCGCTAAATGAGGTAGTCGCATTTTGGTCGCAAAATATGCAACTATTTTGCGACTAAATAAACAAATCACATACTTTGCGACAGCTATATGCGACTACTTAGCGACTTGAAAAGAGCGACGAAAAAGCGACTACCAAGTGGACGTTGCAAAAATATCGCCGACTAATAAAAGCCGTAGCAAATCAATCGCAAAAATAAGGTGACTATTTGGCGACGACATTTGTAGTCGCATATTTTGCGACGAAATTGCGACTTCATATACGTCCCAGAAATGGCAACATTTCAGTCGCTAATTAGTAGCAGAAAAGGCCACAAATTTGTGACTATTAAAAGCGTAACATATAGCGATGAAATGCTACTGTTGTTTTAATTAATAAAAACAAAATACAATTACAAAACGTAACTATTAATTTAAAAACAAAATTAATTTAAATATTTAAAAAGTAAATAAAATTGCAAAAGTATTAATGAACCATAATTTTAACAAAAAAAATTTAATAAACAAAAAAACCTAATTATTGTCTAAAAATTCAGTTTAGTTCTCTGGGGGGGGGTTGTGGTGTCGTGGTTGCCGTGCTCGGGTTCGGGGCGTGGGCTTCCGCAAACCGTGCATATCCTGGATCCTCTCGCATATACGCCCCAAGCATCTCCAAGCTAGCTACTGTTACACGAGATTGTTGAGCTACTTCCTTCGCTTCTTCTTTATCTTCATGGCTTCCTCGGCTTTAGCACAATGATGCTCGTTCTCCATGGCTTGCTCTTCGATCCTGCGATGAGCAGCTTCAAGTTGGTCCCGTAGTTGTGCCATCGAAGTGTAGCTACTTGACGCCGGACCGCTTATCCCTAACAAATCGGCTCTCCAATCTCTTTTTTTAATGGTATGTAAACAAGATTTTAAACAAAAATAACAAGTAAGTTTACATATTTTACTACAACTTTTGTATTGTTTGCTATTTAACATGTTGCAAATACCCTAATGTCGAAAAACCATATATCCTATAAATAACTAACTAAAAAGTAGCTATATTATTAGATGAGTTAAAATATATCAAATTTAACACTATTAAAGAAGCTTAATAATTTCTATTTATTTCAATAACTTTACTGAGAATTTCTTCGTCTATTGTTTAAAAAATTAGTTGATAATTAAAAATGAATATATATTAGTTGATAATTAATAAAGAATTTATTCATCATACTCCCTAAATAGTTTTATATAAACTAAAATGTATGGATTCATATCATCCCTCGAGAATTCATAGTCTACAATGCATCGTGTTGTTTGAGACAGCATCCTTTGAATAACGAATTTGGATACATATTGATGCTTTACACTATGAGATAAATTGATTGAGTTTTATAAGCTATAGTTTTTGTATACAGAATTATCAAATATTTTTATTCAAATAAGGTGATTACAAAGTTTATAGAAGAGAACATGTCAAACAAATTTATAATGGTAGCCACTAGTTTTTAAGAAAAATATAACGGTTGGACAGAATTAGTAAAAAATAATTTTCAAAAAAATTTCAGCAATGCAAAGCAATTAGACGAAAATGACATAAATAACTCAAACAATATACATTTTTCACATACCTTGTTACTACAATAGAAACGGAGATGAGCTTCTTTGCCGACCTTCGTGGTTATACCTTGCAACCGCTCAGAATCGCGAAAAAAGAGTCTGCACGCACAAAGCATCACTATCAATATTTTAAAACACCATCATAGGGAAATATGAACGAATGAATTCTGGAAATGCCATAGTAGTCCTAGTTTTCAAAACCAAGATTTAGAGGGTATTAAACCAACATACAAGAAGATAAGCATAAGCAAAATCCCAAATTTGGTTAAAAAAAAATGCATTTAACCTTCAAAATAAACTAGACACAATCGGTTAGAGATTGGTGAATTTTTTTTTGCAATTTCGAAATCTATAATCGGTTTATGTCAATCTCTAAAGCATTTCGAATGTAGATAAGTTATGCAATTTAAAGCATCATCGGATCTGAAATCGTCAAAGCTATTACGTATGCGGGTACCGGTGTTGATTTTTAATAAAATTGGTAAGAGACACAAATTTGATAGATCTGCAGCTAATCTAAACAACCTACAACAGAGCAAGTAACGGCGAATTTGAGTACAAGAAACTGCCTTAATTTGAAACATTATCTATACCTCTAAACTAATTACTAGAGATCAAGGAACTCGCGGAAAACCAATAAATTTATAACGAAATATACCTCCTGCTCGTCAGGAAAGGGAGAAACGATCGATTTTGCTTCGAGTTATAGAGATTCCTGAAAGTAACTGGATCGGATCGAGGAGAGGTGTTGTGAGACGATGTGAGAGATTCTTCGTGGCCCTAGACCTGATTGTTCGGAAATCAGTTATGTGAAGCATGCAAAACCCAGATTCCGGGGTTCGTGTGAAAGAAGGAAGCCGAAGTCAGTGAATCGGAAGAAGGTGGAGGAGATGGACGAAAATGGTTCAGAACGGCGGAAGGGGGAAAAAAGAAATAAGTTAGATGTTGATATATATCACGCAGTCGCAATTTAGTCGCCTTTACGTATTTTAGCCTCTTGAAATGTGACTGAAATCATTAAATCTGTATTATTCATTTAAAAATGCTCATAGTCGCATTTAGGTCGCCTTATTTAGCTACTGAAATGCGACTTTATGACATATATTATGCTATTATTTTTTATTCGGAAATAAAAAATCGTAGTCGCACTTTAGTCGCTAAATATAGCTACTAAAAGGCGACTGAAATCATTAAATCCGTATTATTCATTTAAAAATGCTCATAGTCATCTTTAGGTCGCCTTATTTAGCTACTAAAATGCGACTGTATGAAATATATTATGCTATTATTTTTTTAATTCGGAAATAAAAAACCGTAGTCGCAATTTAATCGCTAAATATAGCTACTAAAAGGCGACTGAAATCATTAAATCCGTATTATTCATTCAAAAATGCGTATAGTCGCCTTTATGTCACCTTGTTTAGCTACTAAAATGCGACTGTATAAAATATAGTATACTATTATTTTTTTAAATCGTAAATAAAAACCGTAGTCGCCTTTCAGTCGCTAAATATAACTACTAAAAGGCAACTGAAAACATTAAATCCGTATTTTTCATTTAAAAATGCTTATAGTCACCTTTATGTTGCCTTTTTCATTTAGCTACTGAAATGCGACTATATAAAATATATTATGCTATTATTTTTTTTAATTCGTAAATAAAAACCGTAGTCACCTTTAAGTCACTCTAATATCTTGAAAAGGCGACAACTCGATTTTTGTTTACGCGAAAATATTTTCCCCGGTACAATCAGATAGTTGACATCGAATCTGATTCTCTCACCACCACCCTCAAAATCCAGACTTGGAGGAGGGAGAGGTGCAGGTTCCTCAACATTTAGACCAAATTGCCTTGCAATTTGGTGGTAAAATTATGCGACGTTTTTGCGACCACCTTTTTTGGATTATAATGCAAAATTTAGTCACTAATTGGTAGCACCATTTTGCGACCCTTTAGCGACTACATTTTTTGGGACAAAAATGCAACCAATATGCGACTGTTTATATTCGTTAGTTTCCCTATATTGCGAGTAAAATTACAAAACTACGCAAGTCTTATATTTGTCGCTATTTGGTGGCAAAATTAAGCTACTTTTTTGCGACTAATTTTTTTTTGGACTATAATGCGACCAATATGCGACTAAATTATTAAAGTCACATTTCAATTGCAGAAACGTCACAATTTAGTCGTTTTTTTTTGCGACTACATAAAGCAGTCGCTTCATGTAGTCGCTTTTTACGTGTTTTCTTGTAGTGTTATCATCTAAGTTTATGAACGCTTACTTACGTTAAATATGTCAACGTAAGTTAAATTAGTCGTTTCAAACGGTAACTGATTAGTTATGAGACAGATCGAACGCGGGCATAAATACGAGACCACCATTCTATATCCTATAAACAAAAAACTGTGAGACATTGATCGATCTCTTAAGGATATTTTTCCTTCTCTTGTGGATTTTTTCCTAGAAGGAAAAAAAAATGAGCTCTCAAGTCTCATGGTGGTTTTTTTTGGTAATGAGTATTGTGGTGATTCTCAACGTGGAGCTTAACATTGTGGAAGGAGGAGCCTACGAAGAGACTAACGTATATATATTTTTTAATTACGCAATAATGGAAACAGAAAACCTATTGGGTAAAAGAATGATTAATGTACATTACCTATACATATTTAGGTCCACATAGTATACCTTGGTGAAAGAGAGCATAATGATCCTGAGCTTGTTACGGCCTCGCATCTTAGAATGTTAGAATCCCTACTCGGAAGGTACCAACAAACTCAGATCTTTAGACAAGTACAACAAGTCTAATTATGTGTTGTTGGGAAATAAAATAAATAGCATTAACTAAGTTGAAATATTGTTGTAGCAAAAAAGAGGCGAGTGAGTCTATAGTTCATAGTTACCGGCATGGTTTCTCTGGCTTTGCAGCCCATCTTACGGATGACCAAGCGGAAAAAATCTCAGGTGCTTAGGAAGCCGTGATAGAGAAATACTATAAGAACATTATATGAGAGGTTAACTAATGATTTGAATCTTTATAATTATGAATAGGGCATTCGGATGTAGTTCAAGTGACGCCCAATAGTTACTATGAGCTGCAAACAACAAGGACATTTGATTACTTGGGACTTTCACAAAGCACACCCAAAGGGCTTCTTCATGATGCCAAGATGGGTGAAGATGTCATCATCGGTGTCTTGGACTCGGGTACATTTGATATAAACTACATAAAGATCACCTTAAATATATAGTTTCACACAGTTAATTAATATATTAATGTATGTGTCTGTAGGTGTGTGGCCAGAATCTCAGTCGTTCAATGACAAAGGGTTAGGGCCAATCCCAAAACGGTGGAAAGGGAAGTGTGTGGACGGTGAAAAATTCGACTCAAAGATACATTGCAATAAGAAGTTGATAGGAGCAAGGTATTACATGGAAAGCCTCTTCCAAAGGAACAAAACTGACAGTAGAATATCAGACGGAGAGTACTTGTCCGCAAGGGAAAGCTTGCCTCACGGGACCCATGTAGCCTCCACAGCAGGAGGCTCCTTCGTCCCAAATGTGAGTAACAACGAGTTAGGAGTAGGCACAGTGAGAGGCGGGGCGCCTGGTGCTCGTATTGCGGTCTACAAAGTGTGTTGGCAAAGAATAGATGGGTCATGCGCGAGTGCTGACATAATAAAAGCCATGGACGATGCTATAGCGGATGGGGTGGACCTGATCACGATGTCTATAGGCAGGCCAAACCCTGTGCTTACTGAGATTGACGATTATAATCAAATCTCGTACGGAGCGTTCCATGTAGTAGCAAATGGCATTCCAGTGCTCAGTGCGGGTGGAAACTATGGACCTGGGGCTTACACAGTCCAGAACATAGCTCCATGGATCATAACAGTGGCTGCCACAAGTCTAGATCGGTGGTTTCCCACACCTTTGACACTAGGCAACAATGTGACCTTAATGGTAAACCAAACCAAACCAAACAACACTAGTGTAGTGTATGTGGCGTTGACTCTCTTTTTGATATTAAAATGCATGTAATCTTCTACTCTATTACTATGTAGGCACGAACCCCATACAAGGGTAGACAGATCCAAGCAAATCTAGTGTACGTATCAAGGGCAAACCAAATAACAAGTGCGTTAAAGGGAAAAGTGATACTAGTTTTCCAGAGTGGAGATCAAGAAAGTGAAGGAGATTTAATGAATGATGTTTTAACGGCCCAAGCGAAAGGTGTAATCTTTGCCTCCAAAAGAAGTGATGCTATCGAAGTTTCCATAGGTATTCCCTTGCTTTATGTCGACTATGAACATGGATCTGCCATGTTGAAGTACATAGGTTCCACCAGGTATTTATTAAAAACGACTGCTTAATTTGACATCCCTTATTATTATTTGCATGTTATTTAACATTTTAAAGAGCCACTTAATTACAGGTCTCCCACCATAAAAATAAGCTCTGCTATCACGCTCACTGGTCCAATTGTAGCCACTAAGGTTGCTGACTTCTCAGGGAGAGGACCTAATTCCATATCCCCATACGTTCTCAAGGTAACAACTTAGTTTGTGTTAATTTCTATATAAGACCTAATTCTAGTGTGTGTGTGTGTTTTTTTTTTTTTTTTTTTTTTTTTTTATAAACTGTGAGAGTTTTGGACCTTCCCCTTTAATCTCCCTAGTCTCTGAACTCAGATTTTAGATATTTTGCTTTAAAAAATAATCTGAACTCGGAGTACAAAAAAAACAACCCCTTGTACTACCATTAGACCATCACCTCATTGGTAATTCTAGTGTGATTCCATCTAAACAATATATTATATGTTTTTGCAGCCTGATATAGCAGCTCCAGGTATGGGCATAGTGGCAGCTAGTACTCCAGAAAAATCGGGCGCCGAGGAAGGATTCATTGCAGAGACGGGAACTTCAATGTCAACACCTGTGGTCGCTGGTGTGGTTGCACTACTTAGAGCTGTGCATCCTGACTGGTCTCCTGCTGCACTTAAATCAGCTCTCATCACTACAGGTACTTAACCATTTTCTTATTCTAATTTTTCTACCTCTTTTTGTTCAACAACATACACATTATACGAGTTTTAGTACTAATGAATTATATTTGTTTAGGTATCAAATTAAAAAAATTAGTCAAGATATATATAAAGTGATGTAAAGAATGATTCCTTCTTTAATTTTTAAGCTTCCACAACGGATCCCTATGGAGAACCTATCTTCTCGGATGGAATGTCACGAAAACTAGCCGATCCGTTTGACTTCGGAGGAGGATTAGTGAACCCAAACAAAGCAGCGGACCCTGGTCTTGTTTACGATGCATGTGTAGAAGATTACAGAAAATTTCTATGTGCTTCTAACTATGATGAGATACACATTACCAGAATATCTAGGAGAAAAACGCTATATCGATGTCCTAGTCCAAGACCCTCTATGCTCGATCTCAATTTGCCTTCTATCACTATTCCATTTCTCAAGGAAGATGTGACTGTTACTAGAACTGTCACCAATGTTGGCCCTGTTGACTCTGTTTATAAACTCATTGTTGAGCTTCCTTTGAGTGTCAAAATCTCTGTCACACCCAACACACTAGTCTTTAACGCAAATGTCAAGAAACTCAGCTTCAAGGTCACAGCCTCCACAACTCACAAAGCCAATTCGATTTACTATTTTGGGAGGTTGACTTGGACTGATGACTCTCACAACGTCACTATCCCATTATCTGTCAGGACACAGATGTTGATGTACTTTGACTTTTGACTTTTCTTTTTATTTTCCCACTATCATGTCTTATTAACTCAAAGCGGTTTGTGTGTGTGTGCAAATTTCATTAACTGTGAGATGCATAACATAACATATATATAAAGACCATCTTACATTGCCACATTTTATTGTCTTCGGTGTTTCAAAAGAGATTCATGAATACATAAAAACGAAAACCTTGGTAATTTTACAGTTTTAAGTTAAGTAATATTCAATATAGCTTAATTTTACAGTGTTAAATAATTTAATTTTTAAATAATATCGATTTAATTTACAATTCTCTTTCGACTCTAATTATATGATTTTTATAAATATTCTTAAAATTGGAAATTAGTCAAAATACAATTCCAATCCAATTTTAATTTTATTGTCACAAAATTAATATAACTATATGAAATATTTCAAACATTTTTGAAGAATAAAAATTAAGTTTGTAATGAATTTAAAGATAGTTTATCTTCCTTATAAACTTTGTCAATACATTGAAATATTGTCAAATTAGGAATACAAAGAAATATAAAAAATAAATATAAAAATGGTAAAACATAAGCAAAATGCGAGCAGAACATAAGAAAATATGTGACACCAAATATATTGATCGGTATAATTACCACTACAGCAAAAATACAAAAGACTAAAAATGGTCAACTGTCTTAAACAAGGATTTACCTAGCTTCTGCACGGACCATATCTATTATGTATAGTGAGCATTAATCATTCATTTTTCCAGTCCATTTCTAATTCCATTTGTGTGAGAAAATAAAAGAATTGTTACTAAACCATAACCATTGAGAGATACAAATATGATATACTCAAAATTGCATTAAGACATAGTACGAAATGAATGTTTATTTGTATGAAAAAAGTAATGATATCAAATGTCTGTATATATATTTTATCAAAAAAAAAATGTATGTATATATATGGCCAATTTGTAGCTAATTAACTATAAAATGATAGCAACACTTTTAAATTTTAATAGCAAATTGGCTATGTACTTGTCCATCATTTTAGAGAAGACAATAAAAAGTGTAGTATTTAATTCGGTTAGGGAAGATCTCCACGCTTGTTCAATTCCAATTTGGGAATTTAAGTATCAAAGTTTTTGTATCCTTTTTATGGTTATGTATCTTTTTTGAAAGAAAAAAAACTGAAAAAGATGTGGCAATGAAGGATGTTTGTATGTTCTTAAATAAGACATGGCATTGGAAAAAAAAAACTGCAAATTCAAAGGTTGAAGTACATCAAATGTTTTGGCAGATAATGGGATTGTGACGTTGTGGAGATAATGACCATGAAGCGACGTTTCTTGGTACTAGAGTTAAAGAGGATGTCTGAGTATTTTTTGGTACCCAGAACATAAAAGCTTAAGCGTGAATTGCGATGAGGAATTTCTTGGATACAAATGAGCTAACTTCTTTTGAGAAGAGAAGTTTCAGGAAGGTTCATACCTGGAGGTTTCCGTGAAAATGCTACAAGCGTAAAGGTCTGATATTACCTCATTCATAGAACTACTTCCGATTACAAAGTACACGTACATGAATTCCATTCTTTCTCAGACTGGATCAAGAAATCATTTTTGAAACCTAGAAATCCAAGAAACCACGACCAAATAAAAAATCCATGCAGGGGTCCACCATGTTTTCGAACAAGAACAATAACAATGAATGTCAACAGACCAAACGCGCCATTCCCATTTTCCTGGAATCCAAATGACAGGAGAGAAAGTAATAAATAAGAAAAACTTCATGAGAGACCAAAAATCATAGCAAGAGTTACTGTATGGTTCTCTTTGGTATATCTTACTTGCGAGGTCTACTTTGGCTTTCTTCCAGGACTAGTTCTTCATCCAGCCACTATTTTTATTAACTGTTTCTCTGGGGTGTCTGATTCAGAATCAGTAAGGACTAGTTCTTCAACTCCAGCCACTATTTGTATTAACCGTTTATCTGTGTCTGATTCAGAATCAGTAAAGAAATTCTGAGAAAACTGTCTCTGAGGATGATTGCAGGAACCTAGAGTTAAGGTCTTTTCTGTAAGCAAAAGTTACTGCTGTCTCAAGAATGGTGACTTCATCTCCAAAATCCACAGAAACTTCAACTTTATCTCCTGTTTCTAAGCCGACATCTTCATATAAAAAATGTCCTTGCCAGATGTGTTTTTTATTGTACATACGAATGTGATCTGCCGCTGGATTACGACTCCATACATCTTCTGTGGTTTGATTCCTCACTGTGATCTTGGAGAATATCCAGACAGCACATTGTCTTGCTGACTCATATATGATGCCCACAAGTTAAACACCACCACATCAAGATTCCGAAAACCTGGCACCCTAAAAGAGATTGAATTCTCTTGATCCTGGGATACATGACTGAGTGGTAACAGTCTCCTAGTTTCGAAGCTAACCCAGTTTGGAAGGCTTGATCCCGGGATAAATATTCCCCCATAGGCACCCACAGCCCAACCCTATAATACAAAGACCATCGTGTATAGTCAAAAGCAAGGACGCTTTCCCAGTGACCATAACTATAAGTAAAACAGTCTAAACCTCTAAGGTTGTTCAATCATTTGATATCAAGAATCGACAGAACAGATTATATTATGAAATAAAGAGAAATATAAAACAAAACCTGCATGATTTTTTCTCGGTATGTAGCTGATATGCTGTTGCACATTTCCATATGAATGATCCCAACGGTTTCCAGTTTATCCAGCCCCGGCGTCTCAACAAGTTTGTAACGATTTGTGAGGTGCAACGATTGCAACCTCGAGCATTCTGATAAGTCTGGAGTTCTTTCCAACATGCTACAGTGGCTCGCATAAAATGATCTCAACGTTTTTGGCAAACTAAACATGGATTGAAGTTTTGAGCAACTGTCTACTCTGAGGATCTGTAGACTACGAAGGCCAGCAAAATCTGTTCGCAAATCACGAAAGTTATTGCCGTGTAGATCAAGTTTCTCGAGACAAGACAAACTCTTAAGATCATCAGGAACCGATTCATCAGATAGATTGCAGGAAGCTAGACTTAAAGTCTTCAGGCAGCTTAAACCGTTTAATGAGAGCGGAATAGGTGGAGCCGCTTGAGGGCTTTCAATAGAGTGTGTGCAGTCTCTGTCTTCAAATAATCCTTTGCAGCCATCAAGAGATAATTCTTCCAGTTTCTTCAGTCGACCAATTGAAGATGGAATTTGCGTTAAAGCGGTATTATCGGCTTTCAGAGTAGTCAAGGATTCCATTTCACCTAAAGCATCATCCAATCTCGCAAGTTTCGAGCAGCCTGAGAGAATGAGGGTTTCCAGCGACTTCAACCTATAAAGTTCCAACGGGAGTTCACCAAGCTCAGTGCAACCGCTCAGATTTATTAGTACCAGCTTATGAAGAGTCCCGATCGAGTTGTGAACCTCAACCAAACTTTCACAATTAATCAAGAGCAACTTCTCAAGATTTGGGAGTAATGAAAAGTCTGGAGTGTCTGTGAGGTGGATAGAATGACTGAGGTCAAGGTATTTTAACTCAAGTAACTGAGGCTGCTGCAAACAGAACAAAATAAAAGATACGCGAAATCAAACCTCGACCATGAAGAATAAGCTTTCTAAATTCAAAGGAAGCTTAAAATTATCCTTATACTTTTACCTTTTGAACATCCCAAAGTCGTTTTAGGTTGCTGTGCTGCATGTCCATGACAATTAACTTTCTCAAATATAAGTCTGTTGGGACAGAGTCTACAAAATTATCCTTATTTTTTACCGCATGATCAAGGCTGTTGAACTCTATGTCATTCCCTTTAAATATGTCAGAGCAAAGTTGTTGCCGCAAATGAGTTCTCCCCTCTGGTTTCTTGGAATATTCCCTAAAATGTTCTAGGAAACTTGATCCTTCAAAAAGATGTGAGAATTCGTTAAACGCCACCTTCGCTAGTGTTGTTTTACCGATCCCACCCATTCCCCAGATTCCTATAACTCGAACTTCATCCGAACCAATGCTCAGTAGCGAAGAAATGTGCTGTAGGCGCGATCCCATACCAACAGCATACGACGGCACATGCAAGTACCGGCAGGGCAGTCTTTTAAGAATCTCTCTAGTGATAGATTCAATACATTTTGCTTCACTCCTGCATAATATAGATACTAGTCAAAACAAATCTGAAAATAAAAAGTATTATTGTATTTACATCAGTTAGTCTTTTCTCTTTATTATTATATATATCTACATCATCTGTTTAAGAGAATCAATGGGCATAATAGAGCGATAGAGCTAACTGACCGATATCTAATGTCCCACCCAGATAAGTTTGCTACTTCTGTTAAAGCTTCTCTCCAATCCTTCACCTTGTTCACTGAGTAACGGCTTTTGTGTTTAGAAAATGAATTAGCATATGACCCTTTCTGCCTGCGTACATTTGACGGGTCAACATAGAAGAAAATTGGAAAAACCAACTGGCGAGGGTTACTTCTCCGGCCTTTCATAATGTGAACAAGCTCATCAAGACACCAAGCTGATGATGCATAGTCTTTTGATAAAATAACAATGAGAATTTTAGAGGTTTCAATGGCCTCCAGCAGCTGCAGGGAAATATATTCTCCTCTTTCCAATTCCACATCATCCATAAATGTGCTTATACCATATCTTCTGAGACTATCATAGAGATGGCTTAGAAAGTTCTTCCGCACATCTTCTCCACGGAAACTTAAAAACACATCGTATTTCCATAGCTCAGAACTTCTGCCCATGGCTTCAGCCATACCAAACATGTGATTTTCTTATTTACTTTGATAAAACCTGAGATGTGATTCAAAAGTACATTAAGGAGCTATGGAATCTGAACAAGAAGTTAAAACTTGGCAAGAGCAAGAAACATCGTAGATCACTTTTGTAATAACATGTTATCATAGCAGATTACTTGGTAAGACCTCTCTCCAAACAAGGATGCTAAGGAGATCAATCTTAACGAATTACTCTTACATCTCTAGAAACAGTGAAAAAAAGATAACGTCTCTGAATAAATTTACTTCAGCAGTACAAGAGACAGTAATCAGCTCTTTTGAGTAAGATAAGAGGGAAAAAAAAGGAATTTTTAATTAGAGAATGAAGCTTCATGGAAGCATGATCAGCTAAAAGTTATCTTGTACTACTAATTTGGTCTCTGAAAGCAGTGAAAGATGATTGATTAATATACTAAAAATGAATTTAGCAATACAATCTATCATCCCACATAGTTCACAAACCAAGCAACAAAAAAATGGAGTAAGAGGATTAACAAAAAAAACATAGACATGAATACACAATATAGAAAAGTATATACATTAAAATAACAGAAGGGGATGAAGACGAAGAGCTTTACCGGATAAGAAAGGAGAAGCAGGAGAACTTGAGCTATTCCTCTTCCTCTTATTGACTAAACTAAAATGGATGGCCTTTTCTACACACTGCTGGAAAGTTGCAAAAACAAAGTAAGGAGAAAATTAGTTGAATTCAATCGAGTAAAAAGAAGATGAAAGAAGAAAACAGAGGAACCTCATAACAAATTAAACGAAAGCTAACCAGAGGAGATGAAAGCATTAAACTGTAGAAATATCCAAACCACTTCTTTCCATTTTTCTCCCGATCTTCCACTTAAAGATCCCTTTAAATCGTCAAGCCGATACATACAGATAGTAAAGTGTGTGAAGCCGATAGAGGACAGAGAGCATTTGTGGCTCTGATAAAACAAGGTGGGATTTTTTTCAACGTCAACTCTTGCAATTCAATTTTAACGGTGTTGGAGGGCCCATCAACCATGAGACTTTAGACAAGGAATCGATAAACAAAAGATCCAGTGATCTTCTTCAGCAGAAACAACAATCGTTCACAAAATTCCTGAAGCACATTACTCTGGTAAACGCACTGTGAAGATAAATCACTCAGACAATTCATCGAACACCTCCTAAGCAGTAACCCTGACTCTGGTGAGCTGACTATAAAGTAAATTGCTTACACAGATATAGGATCACCAATCTATCTACAATAATATGCAGGGATGTATCGAAGTCTTGTTCAGATTTACTTCCATGAAACACCTTGCAAAATCAGATCTTGTGAACTTTTAGATCTGGGATGGACAGAGATAGGATCACCAATGTTTCTAATAAGAGGGACCCGAAACCATTCTGAAAACTTTACGAGTGAAAAAAAAATCGTGATAGGTCCCAAACTCCCAATCAAAGCAATAGAAAGAAGACAAGATAATAATTCATAGGCAAAAGTTCTCTGCCTTTTATTTAAATTGTTTTTGTTTTTACAAAGGGAAAGCTTGGAACCATTCAGTTCTTACATTTGTGGAAACAAGTAATAAAATGGGAAAATCACTAAGGGTCATGCAAGAAGTGAATTAAACAAAGGGAAAACGACTTTAGTCGAAACGACTCAGTCAACAAACTTAGTTTTTTGGGCTAGTGTTGGTCTTCCCGCCTCTTGACCATCTTCTAGGTTCTAGCTTATCAAATCCATTGTAGCATCTTTCTCTTCATCCTTTACATAATGACTGCTGCCAGACAAAACACTCTCAGAAGTTTCTTCAAAACCCCTCTCCTTTTCCTGGAATCCAAACGGCAAACCATGAGAAACCAAATAATCATAGCAACAGTTACTGTACGGGTTCTATTCGTTTTATCTTACCTGGGAGGTCTATTTTGGCTTTCTTCTATGACTAGTTCATTATCTATGTCTGATATATCAGTATTTGCTTCCCTGTAAGCAAGAGTTAGTCCTGTCTCAAGAATAGTGACTTGATCTCCAAAATCCACGGAAACTTCCACTTGATCCCCTGTTTCCAAAAAGAAATCTTCATTTGAAAAGTGTCCTTGCCAGATGTGCTTTTCACGGTACATACGGATCATATCTGTTGCTGGATTGCGACTCCATACATCTCCTTTGGTTAGATTCTTCAATGTGATCTTTGGAGAGTATTTAGACATCACATCGTTTTGCTGACTCACGTATGGTGTCCACAGGGTAAACCCGACCAGATCAGGATTCAAAGTTTCAGGCACCTTAAAAGAGATGGAATGCCTCTCATTCTTGAAGCTAACCCAGTTTGGAAGGCTTGATCCCGGGAAAAAAATTCCACCATTGGCACCCACAGCCCATCCCTGTAACACAAAGACCACCATATAATCACTACCAATTATACTTTCCTAGTGAACTATAAGTATAGCTGTTCAGTCATTTGATACCAAGAATCAAGAATCGATTCAACAGGTTAAGATATAAAGAGAGATATGACGGAATAGAACCTGCATGATGCTTTCTCTGTAAGTATCTGGTACGCGGTTGCACATTTCCATGTGGATGACTCCAACCGATTTCAGTTTATCCAGCCCCGGCGTCTCAACGAGGTTGAAACAATTTGTGAGGTGCAACGATTGCAACACCGCGCATTCTGATAAGTCTGGAGTTCTTTCCAACATGATACAGTTGGTCGCATTAAATGATCTCAACTTTTTTGGTAAACTAAACATGGAATGAAGTTCTGAGCAACCATCCAACTTGAGGATCTGTAGACTTAAAAGACCTGCAAAATCCGCTTGTAAATTACGGAAGTTGTTTCCTCGTAGATCAAGTTCCTCGAGACAAGACAAACTCCCGAGATTATCAGGAAGCAATTCATCAGATAGATTGCATGAACCTAAACGTAAAGTCTTCAGGCAGCTTAATCCATTTAATGAGAGCGGAATAGATGGAGTAGCTTGAGGACTTTCATCAGAATGAGTGTAGTCTCTCTCTTTCCATAACTCTTTGCAACCATCAAGAGATAATTCTTTCAGGTTCTTCAGTTGATTACTTGAAGAGGGGATTTGCCTTACAGCGGTATAATCGGCTTTCAGAGTTGTTAAGGATTTCAATTCACCTAAAGCATCGTCCAATCTCTCAAGTTGCGAGCAGCCTGAGAGAATGAGAGTTTCCAGCGACTTCAATGCATAAAGTTCCAATGGGAGGTCAGCAAGCTCAGTGCAACCTTTGAGGTTTAAAAGTACCAGCTTTTTATGAAGAGTCCCAATTGACTTGTGAACCAGAACCAATCCTTTACAATTAATCAAGAGCAACTTCTCAAGATTTGGGAGATATGAGAAGTCTGGAGTCTCTGTGAGCTGGGCGGAATGACTGAGGTCAAGGTATTTCAACGTCTTAAGGAAATGTGGCTGTTACAAAAGTAAAACATAGAAGATGTGAATAAGCAAACCGCAACAACGAAGAATAAGTTTTCAAACTTAAATATGAACCTAAGAGCATCTCCAGTAATGATCTCTCCTTAGATTTAGATGTCATTGAAAGGATCTCTCATAGAGGTTCTACAACAGTAATACAAGTTAAAATAATAATAAAAAAAAATGTTGGTATCTCAAATAGTGTTAGAGACTTGCACTAAAATATCTACTTATAGAACTTCAACTAAGAGCATCTCCAACAATAGTTCTTAACATGGAGTTCTAAAAATTAAATTATTAATAAACAATTGTATAGATTCTTGAATAGTGTAAGAACCTCTTACAAGAGGTTTCTCTTGAAGAGTTTTTAGAACCAAGTTTCATGAATAGTTAAGAACCTCTTTATTATTTATTAATATTTTAAATTATAAATAGTGTAAGAACTCATGTTTAGAACTCATGGTTGGAGGTGGTCTAAGAGTTTCTCACATTATTCAAGAAAATGACAATAATTTATTATTATTTTGTTTTTTATCATTTTTATAGAACTTTTTAAGAGAGACTCTACTGTGTATGCTCTAAGAGATATTATTCTTATTACCTCTTGACCATCCCAAAGTCGTTTAAGGTTGCTATACTGCATGTCCATGACAACTAAATTTCTCAAATATAAGTCTGTTGGAAGAGAGTCCAAAGGAAATTTAAACCAGCAGAGCCATTGTAAACCTTTCGGAAAATGTTCATAGCTTCCGTTGAGCGATACATGACTGAGCTGTAACAGTCGCAGCTTTCTTAGATTTGAAAATGCTTTAACCTCCAAATTCTCAACAGCCGTAACTTCAGCCTTCAGGCTGACTCCTTCAGTAGCATCAGTTCCCTAATATTGAACAGAAAAGCAAATTTTATCAGTGAAAATGTTATCCCAAGTCTCCCTTATAATTTTGGTTGAGACAAAGAATGCATAGGAATCTTACAGTAGAGTTTTCCAATACATCAATAACATTATCATAATCCCACAACCTACTCCATCTTTCACAGTTCTTAGGAGATGTTTCTCGGATAACTTGTCTCCCCATGTCTCGTATTAAGTCATGCATCATTAGCCTGTTATCACGGACTGTAATGAGACACCTCTCCTTCAGCACAGCGAGTCCTATCTCAGGATATAATTTGCATCCATCCAATACGCAACTTACATAGTCTTTATCCATCCCGATGAAGAAGCAAGAAATATCCAAGAATATATCTTTCTGTACTGGGATTAGCGAATCAAAGCTGATTCGAAGTTTTGCTTGAATGTCAGCATCGGGCGTTTGTTTCAACAGTTCCAATGTGTTTTCCCACTCAGAAATGCTTCTCTTGAAGAGAAAAGCACCCAAGACTTCCATAGCCAAGGGTAGTCCTCCACAGTATTCAACCAGCTTTTCTAAGAGATGTAGAAAAGCTTCAGGAGGTTCAATTGTTCTAAAGACATGCAAACATAGGAGTTGAAGAGATTCACCACCATCAAGTTCTTTTGGTGAATATATCTTTTGTACTTCAAGCTGCTCTAACAAATGCTTGTCTCTGCAGGTAATGATTATCCTGCTTCCTGGCCCAAAGCAACTCAAATCTATGGCGATTGAATTAAGCTGTGTAAAGTCTTTAACATCATCAACTACAACAAGTACCCTTTTATTGCGGAATCTTTGTTTCACCGCGTTATCCATGTTGTTGAACACTATGTCATCCCTCCTTAAGATATCGGAGAGAAGTTTTTGCTGAAGAAGAACCTTCCCTTCAGGTTTGTTGGAGTATTCTCCAAAGTTTTCTAGGAAACTTGTACCTTCAAAATGATTTGAGAACTTATTATATGCAGCCTTGGCTAGCGTTGTTTTACCGATCCCACCCATTCCCCAGATTCCGATAATGTGGACATCATCTGAACCAATGCACATTAGCTCATAAAGAAGACGTGCACGTGATCTAATGCCAACAGCATATGTTGGTAAACGCAAATATGAACTAGGCAGCTTTTTGAGAATGTATGCAGTTACACGGCCAATCAAATCTGCATCATTCCTGCACAATGCAGATCACTATTAATTAAAATGAAGATAAAAGATCTTTCCTTTTATGTTGGTTTAAGTAATATTTTCTTCAAAAAGAAAAGCATTTAAGATATGAAGGACAAAACAGCAACAGCAGGGTAGAGCGAACTAACCTGAAGCCACCACTGTGAAACCCACTCAGATTTGCAACAAGTTTTAAAGCTTCCTTCCACTTCTCCAACTTGCTCTCTGGGTAACGGCTTTTGTGTTTATCAAAGGTTTCACCAAGTGGTCTTTTTTGTCTTCGTACATCATATGGTTCAACGTTGTAGAAAACTGGGAGTACCATTTGTCCGGAGTCGCTTTCGCGGCATTGCATAATGTGCAGAAGCTCATCAAGGCACCAAGCTGATGAAGCATAGTCCTTGGATAAAACAACAACATGAATTTTGGAGTTTTCAATGGCCTTCAACAGCTCTGAGGAAATGTTTTCTCCTCTTGGTAGAGCGTTATCGTCCCTGAATGCGTAAATCCCAGATCTTACAAAACTCGCATAGAGATTACTTAGAAAGCTACTCCGCACATCTGCTCCACGGAAACTTAAAAACACATCGTAGCTCCATCGCTCCCGATTATGCCCCCTAGCCTCAGCCATACCTGAGAAGAAATTTGGGATATTTCTAACTTGATAAGTTTATTAGTATTCTTTACCGGCGAATCAAATCTGAAACAGAAAAGTTGACAAAGAACAAGAGAAATTCTTCTTATATACTTGAAAGCTCTTCTTCTTGGCAGATTAATTACTGAAATATCTAGCCCTGATATAGCAACAAGACGGATCGATAAAGAACAGAATATTCAGATGAACGACAAAATTGTAGCAGGAACATCTAACCTATGGTGTTGACTTCTTGTCTTGTCTTTATGTCTTACTCCTGGAAGGAAAAACGTATATCGCTGTCTTCCTCCGTTGACTTTAAGCTTATTAATGCCTTTTCCGCTTTTGTTATTCACTTATTCTGGTTAGGACAGATTAGCACGATTGGCATCGTGTAGTTAAAATAGATAATGATCAACTAGGACTGGTCAGCACGATTGACATCATATAGTTAAAATATATAAATGATCAACTAGATGTTGTATATCGTATTACGAGTAGGAACAATAAGTTAGAAAATTTAACCCAAACAAGAAAACCACAAATAAGAAAAGTAATTAAAATGAATATTAGTAAAATTTATTCGAGAAACTCCAACATTATATTTCGAATGGGTCAGCATAGAAGAAAATTGGGGAAGCCAACTAATTGCTTGGTGGGTTACCTCTGCTACATTCGAAGCTGGTAACGCATAGTCTTGTGTTTAAACAACAATGAGGATCTATCAACCAACTAAGTTCACAAAATAGGCCTATTTGTCTTATTGATGAGATTCATCTTCTTGACTAAACTATGTTCCAAGTCAAGGCAACAATCTTGTACTTTGTCATTTGACTATGGATATATGTCAACCTAAATATCTCACAATTTGTTAACTTAACCATTGTCAATTTGTCATGAACCATTGCATCAGGATTTTGGATCACTTTTGCTTACACAAAATTCGCTTCATAGTCTGTTCCTTTTCTTTTGGATCACCAAAAAAATGTTAACTTTAGACGTTTGCTTCTTTTTTTTTGTTGGCCATATGGATCCATTTAATACAAGACGTTTGCTAATTTGCAAAATTTACTATAAGATAAATTAATCAAACAAAACTTTTGCTGTAGTGTTCATATTATGTCATCTTGTAGTGTTCATATCAAACAAAAATTGATGGTTAAATAATGATTTCTTATACATTAGCCTAGTATTTGAACAAAACAAAAAAAAATACATTAGCCTAGTGAAAAGGGAAAATGACCATTATGATTGAGCGATCCGTTGCTCATAGACAACCATCGTTGTACAAATGCAAAGGTTCCTTTGTTCTACTTCTGAATGTTGTAGATTCAACACGCAAACAGTAAACAAAAAATGCGTTTGATTTGAATAAAAAAACTACCAGCGATATTGATTCTTAGATGGGAACGTAATTGGAGTAAACCAAGTCCGACCATGTCAAAGATGGAAAGCGATATGGTTTTGCTCTTCTTGCATGGACAAACCTCCGGACAGACAACTATCCTCGACTGCTCGGAAGACTCGCCGCTCAATCTGCATTATACCATATCTGGAAACAGAGAAACAATGTGTTGCACAACCAACGTGTGATCCCTCCTTCAACAGTCTTCAGAGAAATCGATAGAGAGATTCACAATACAATCACAGCACAAAGGCATAGACGACACTTTCGAGATCTAATGATCATTTGTATCCAGTGAGGAAATCTCCCTTTCCTTAAAACCATTTGTTCCCTTGTTTTTTATTTCTTTTTTGGCAAGGCTTCAGAAAATAGGCTAAGCTATTCTTTTAAAACCTCACATTCATTAATGGGATTGTTATCTTTGCTAAATTATGGGATTGTATCCCCATTTCTCCGCGTTTCTTAGTTGTAGACTTTTAACATTAGTGGTTGGTTTATTTCTTTTGTTGTATTTAAACATCAACGATTACTAAAGAAGATATGAAGAGAAAATTTATTTAAACTTGAGTCTTGTATTATTATTTTTGATCAACATTGATAATCCTATCGGTGGGTTCTATCATTCTTCCAGGTTTCAAGCAGTGACTGAGTGAATTGGACCTGATCATCAGATCTTTGGGATTTGTTAAAAGAAGCTAACGAACAATCCAAGTTAGAGAAGAAGATAGAGAACGTAGTATCATCTTCTCATCGTTCATGGAGATCGCTGCTGATCCTCGTTTAAAATCGAATCATCTGGCTACTACCAATATGGTAATCTCGCTGTCAGATTCATATGATAATGCAACGGATGAACTCATAATCATACTTTCAACCGTTTTCGTGAGCTTCTTGATCTAATTGAATCCTCAACATGGATCATACCTTGTGTAGAAATTTGAAAAGAATGGAGTTTGGATCATTATCATACGATTGTGAAGGTTTTATCAGATGGTTAACCTCCATGTCAGATTCATATGATGGTGCAGCTCTGGTCAAAGACTGTAGCAACAGAAAGAGTCAGAGCAGGAATGAAGCATTACCTGAGTATCAAATGTTAGCATTCAATGTTGGTCCTGTGACATTTGATAAGGATATATGTGGATGATATACACCACTACCACTAACCATATGACTCCACATATCAAGTATTTCACCACTTTAGACAGAACACACAGAGCTCGGATCAAATCCATCACCGGGCATGCTGTCAATATGTCTGGAGGAATGGGAGATGTCAGGATCATGACCAAGGAAGGGAAGATCAAGACGATCAAGAATGTGCTTTATGTTTCCAAGATCGACAGAAACGTATTGAGTGTTGGTCAGATGGCACAGTGAGGCTACAGAGTCGAAATGACCGCTGACAAATGCACTATAAAGGATCAGAAGACTGGGAGATTATTTGGTCAATCCTTGTGGGAAGAGAGAAGCTTTTTTCTGCGTTTGCAGGTGGTTGAAGGTAATCTCACATCTAATTGCTAGACTTACTAGTAATCCATCAGTTTATTATGGAGATTTGGTTCGGTTTATTCAGTTTACAGTTTGGACCATCTGGCATCAATCTTGTAGTTTTGAGGAAATATTTTTGAATTACTGTATGCTGTGATATGAACATACAACATACATATAGTGCTTATGTTAAGTCTTTGTGGTAAATCATCTTGGCGTGGTTAGTTCTAATCACAAAATTAGGGTTCACGGGATTTGTGTCATGTTAATGTCAAAAAGTTTTAAGAAACCTAAGAGTAGCCGGCTATGGCGGCGGCGAATCCTCCGACTCTAGAAGACGTCGTATCCGATGAGCTTAACTATGAAATCTGGGCTCCAATCATGAAAACTAGCCTAGAGAAGAAAGAGACTTTGGGACGTTGTCAAGTACGGAATCCCGCCGGATTTATCAAAGATTCCAGAGTTAGCGACGAAGATTCAAGCCCAAGACCTTTCAATATATATAGAGATTGTGTGGCAAAAGACACGAAAGCCCTCCACATATTGCAATCTTCTCTTCCAAATTCGGTTTTCAGAGAGACACTAGAGACCACTACAGCCAAACATCTTTGGGATTTGCTAAAAGAAGCTAACGTACAAGCCAAGTTAGAGAAGAAACTACCCGAGTACGAAATGGTAGCAATCAATATTGGTAATGTGAGATTTGATGAAGATATGTGGATGGTATACACCACTACCACCAACCATATGACACCGTATGTCAAGTATTTCACTAATTTAGACAGAACATACAGAGCTAAGATCAACTTCATCACGGGACATTCTATTATGTCACAAGGATTGGGAGATGTCAGGATCATGACCAGGGAAGGGAACAAGACGATCAAGAATGTGCTTTTTGTCCCTGGGATAGACAGAAACGTGTTGAGTGTTCCTCAGATGACACGAAGACTCTCATGTTTGCTTTCGGGTTTTCCGAAAGACTCTCATGTTGAAAAGCCAAACTCGGAGAAGCTAGCTTAGCGTATGGTGTTGAGTTAATCACTTAACCGGATCAACCCATTTAAATTGAACCAGACTTGTCCAAATTAGAATTTCTCTAACAAATAACTCGAAAACTCTGTGTACTCCAGACTCCAGAGTGTGTATTGAAAATTTAGGGATCAAAATGATTTTAAGAATTAAGACTTGGGTTTAATAACAATTGAAGTAAACCGAAATGTTTACACTACCTGAACGACTCAGGGTTTGTTTGGTTAAATGTCACTGTATAAATATAGAAAGTGTTCAGGTGAGGGATAATAGTTTATTCAATCGCTTTCTCCAAGATATCCTGATAGTTACGGCTATGGCGTCTGCGAATAAACAACAAGACGATGTTTCCGATGACCTGAACTACGAAATTTGGGCTCGAATCGCGAAAACTACATTAACGGAGAAAAGACTTTGGGATGTTGTCGAGAACGGAGTCCCGCCGGATCCATCGAAGGTTCCAGAGTTAACAGCGACGATTCAACCGGAAGAAGTTTCAAAATGGAGAGATCTCGCGGTGAAAGACATGAAAGCGCTCCAGATTTTGCAGTCTTCTCTCACGGATTCTGCTTTCAGGAAGACTCTCTCTGCTTCTTCGGCCAAGGACCTTTGGGATTTGCTCGAAAAAGGTAACAATGAACAAACTAAGCTACGTAAGCTAGAGAAGCAATTCGAAGAACTTTCTATGGATGAAGCAGAACGAACCGTTTCCTACTTAGATAGGGTAATTGAAATCGCTGAAGAGATGCGCCGTTTGAGAAATGAGAAATCTGATTATGAGGTTGTCACCAAGGTGTTAGGCTCGCTCTCAGAGTCTGAGGAAGATTTAGCTACGCTGTTAGAAGAAAACATAGATCTGAAGAAAGTGACACTTAAGAGTCTTGCAGAGTTTTTCAACAGATATGAATCAGAAAAGAGAAGATCTCAAAGCAGAAGCAGGAATGAGTTACCTGTGTATGAAATGTTATCACTCACTCTTGGGCCTATGACATTTGATGAGGATATGTGGATGTTATACAGTGGTACCACAAATCACATGACTCCATATGTGAAGTATTTCACCACTCTTGATAGAACACACAGGGCTCCGGTAGTATTGGCCGATGGATCAGTTATCATGTAAGAAGGTAGAGGAGATGTCAAGATCATGACCAAAGAAGGGAAGAAGAAGAAGAAGACGATCAAGAATGTGCTTTTCGTTCCGGATATCAACAGAAACGAGTTGAGTCTTGGTCAGCTGGGAGAATTAGGATACATAATGATAATTAATGGAGACAACTGCATTCTTAAGGGTCAGAGGACTGGGAAAGTATTTGGGGAAACCTTCAAGGATGCGAGAGGTTTTTTTCAGCGTTATCAGGTGATTGAAGGTAATCTCACTTCTTAACTAGCGGCTTCTTCACTATGAATATATTTGGTACTGACTTAACTCGTAAGGTGTGGACAAATCAAGTCTTTTATGTGTGTGTTTGTTTGTTCCATTTTCATTTTGTTCATCTAAGAAAAGCTGATTCGTATTCTGCTCTTGTAGTATGAATAATCTGGTAGTCAAAAACTATGTTGTTATTCACAATGCAGTGGTTTTGTCAAATTTTGTTAATGGTGAAAAGGAGACGAATTCTAGTAAACCAAGTTATATGTTCAGCAGTGCTGTGTTACATTTTTGAAGTAAACCAAGTTCTAAGATGTGTTGGATCAAAAACTCAACGACTGCTTTAATTATCATTCAGAATAGTTCATCTTAGATTAAGTTTAAAAATCACACAAGTCCGAACCATCAACAACTCGTAGTGATCATGGCTGGAGAGAAGCTTTCTTGTAGTGTAGGGGTTAATCAATTAACTGGATCAACCCACCTAAATTGAACCAGATACAACCAGATTTGATTTCCCTAACAATAATAACTAAACCGATTTGAAAGCTCCGTATGATCAACCAAATTTACAAGTGTACATATTTTAGTTTTTGAGAAATATATGAATTTAACATTTAATATTCAACATTCAATCTGGAAGTGAGCCGATTCACTTAGGTTTATATATGTTGCATTAAACCGAACCAAGAAAGAATGTATGTCCCTGTCCATTGTTAGGATTTGTTCGCCCTTGCCTCACATTCAAATTGGCTGAAGATTGAACACACTCAGATTCTTGTGGCTACAACGCCATATTGAGAGAACACTTGGGGATTTGCAACAAGGTTAAAAGGTATGCAAGTCCTTGAGCTCCATCACTGATTCTGAGCCTTACGGTATTCAGCAAGAGAGGGAACTGGATCACGTGGTGAAGTTACCGGAAGATCCGACTAAGCGCGCGATTCTGCTGCAGAGAAAATGGAGATGGAGAGTAGAGAGGTTAAGTTGCATTGCATATCCAAGAATTGAATTAAGAAAGATTCTGAATTAGACAGTCAAAATGCCGAGATGAGATCAAGAGACATGATCCATAATCTGAGCAAATGGCGCCATAATCACATAGAGCTCTCGTGTCTGATGAAATCGGGAACAGACAAGAACACTGTGGAGGAACTGAGAGCTGTGGTTAAAAAGAGCAAGCAGAAATGCGACGATCAATGGTTGTGTGAGTTGGATTGAGCAAAATTGTCTCTTCTTTGCCCCATCACGTGTGTGTTCTGTTCTGTCCCTCAGCATTCTTCAGATTATTTAAGTAAAAGAATTGGAATTTATATGAAAATATAGGGTGTTTGTATGAGTTTTTTTTTTTATAAGAAAACTCATACACTTTTTAATCCGGCGATTTTATAAACTCATATTTCTTGGAGGAAGAGGAAGAATTGAAATTGAAATACATGTTATAAAATGCTGAATTTTTTAGTTTATAAATATTCAAGGCTTAATCGAGCAGAACACAGGCACAGAAGACAATCAATTTTGGGTAAGCCATGTTGGGAACATCCCTTTTCAAATTGTCTTGGACAGTAAATTCAAATATTAAAAGTTTTATGTCTTTTTTCTATGTAACATCATCATCCAAATTTTTATTTTGTTCTCAGTGTGCAATAATGAAATAATTGCAATAGAAATGAATCATTCATGTTACTTTAATTTTTATATCGCAAAGAATCGAATATTAGATATCGTAAGTAAAGATATGGCCATGTATGATATAAATAAAGATATAGCCTCCTTATAGATGCGTGCATCTGCGTGGTTGTAATGATATTGTATACAAAATTGTCCTGGTCAATGGTAACGAAAACACGTATTACATAAAATCGTTTTAGTTATCTAAGATTAGTTAATCGTTTTAAAGAATGATAATTCTACAAAATCTTGGTAATAAAGAAAACTATTATATAAGTTCATAAAAAAAAAAAAATTACAAAGCTGGTAATTGAAAACATATACGAATACATTAATACAGTAAGTTTAGGCAGCCAGTGACTTGTAGTCTTTATTAGAAATGCGAATAAATATAGATTATGGTCACACGCTCACGCACGCCATGACCAATCGAATGGATAAAAAACAATCAAGTCAAAACTCAAAGAAGAGACGTGATACTAATTTAATTTTATGACAAAGGACTTGAAAACCAAACTCTATCACTAATTTTATGACAAAGGACTTGAAAACCAAACTCTACAACATAATTTTGAAAGAGAAAGAGAAAAAAAAAATTGAAGAACCAATGACAAACATGCACCACCCAAAAATCAGACTCAAAAGAGTAAGAATACAAAATACAAATAAAAGGAGCATGACTATATCAGCTAGCACGGTACAGTGGTACACAAATCCACTAGTCTGAAACCAAGAATATATCCATTTAATTGGTTGCCGTGACCATGAAATACACTATTTTGATTTTAATATTTTATAAAAAAAAACAAAAAAAACATGTTAATGAATTGTCTATTTATATAATTATAAAAAAATATATACAAAGGCGACAGATTGACGTTGGACGAGGGAAGGAGCTGTGGAGGTTCTTGTGGGCTTCATTTGTTCGCCATGTTTGTGCACGCATTAAGTCATTTCGCCCAATTTATTTTTTTCAGAATTAAATGTGTTCATGTAATTTGGTTGATATATTATATTGTACTATTTTACATAGATTATTTTGTGAAAAAAAGAATTCTTAAAACATTTATTCTGAAAGAAAACGAATGGAATATATTTTTTTTTTAAACTTATAGTTAGCTTTTCGGAGGACAAAACATGTAAATACCCTAAATGCACATAAAACTTTTCAAGTGAAACAATCAAATATCTTATCTAATAAAGTTATCGTTATCCTTAATCTTATCGTAAGTTTTTTAATTATGTACTCCCTACATTCATCAAAGATAGATTTTTAAGGTTATACACATATATTAATAATTTTTTTGTATAACCTAAAATACCATTACTTTTAACTAAATGTTTATTATTTTATTTACTTTAATTTTAATTAATAGGAATAAACTATGAAATATTATACAACTTTTGCATTAAAAATATAAAACATCTATTTTTGTGAAACATCTATTTTTTTAGAAACGAGAGAGTATTTTTTTAATTAACTAGGTAGATAAATTTTAAGTATATTCTTAAAAAGAAAAGCCCATCAATTTAACCGCCAAAATCACCAACAATAATTTATTTTTACCTCCAATACCATATCATTATCCGCCACATTTCAGGCCCTTTAATACCAATTCTGTAAAAAAAAACCATTTTAAATACAAGCTCTCTAGTCTCTACCCATTTCTTCCAATCCAGATTAGAGTTCTCCATTTCAATCTTGTTTGCATCCCTATATAACATCATCACTCAAAGGTTTCGTCTTGTCACTTTATTTAGTCCCCTGCGTTTTTTTTTTCTTTCTAATAAAACGACTTCAGAGAATAACCTTGATTTTGTAGATTTTATCCATTAATGGAAGATAATCAGAGTAGCAGATTCAGAAAAATTTGTGTCTTTTGCGGAAGCCACTCTGGTCACAGAGAAGTTTTCAGTGATGCTGCCATCGAACTCGGCAATGAACTCGTTTGCTTCTCTTCCCTTCTCCTCTCTTCTTTTTTTGATTGCTTTTTGTTTGGTTTTAAACTAAAAATACTAACTTTTCTAAATATCAACTTTTTTTCGTCATAGAACATATTTTTCTCGGTTGTTGAATGCCAAAGATACAAACTTTATGGTTTACTTGTTCATTCAGACGACTTTCACACAATGGTTTTGGTGGATTTTATTTGTGATTGCTGTCTATTAGAGATTTTACGAATATTGTAAGCTCTTTTGATATTTGGCGTTTTTACTTGTTTGTTGACTCTTTAAACTGGGGATGTTGTCATTTGAAAAGCTGTAAAATTTCTTCAAGATTTTTGAAGTGTTGAAATGGGTCTTCCTCTGTTTTCTGAATGTGTTTATCTTCGGTTGTGTAATTGGATTTTGGAATTGTTTGAAAATTTTAGGTGAAGAGGAAGATAGATTTGGTTTATGGAGGAGGAAGTGTTGGGTTGATGGGTTTGATATCCAGGAGAGTCCATGAAGGTGGTTTCCATGTACTCGGGTTAGTTCTTAAGAGCATCCAGACAGCTTTATAACTCTTTCAATCTCCTTCATTACCAAACTTCTCTAAGGGTTTCTGATTGAATTCTCTGTGATTGCAGGATCATTCCCAAAGCTTTGATGCCTATTGAGGTATGTATCTTCTTCTAGAACCTCAATTTTTTTTTCCAGGAAGTAGCAAACTTGGCTGGAGTTTTGAAGTTTATCTAATGATGAATCATGTGTTTGGAAGTGATTCATTTGTTTATACTAGCTCTTGGTTCTTGACTGCGTTCCTATGATTTAAGATCAGGACAGGAAACCATGTTCTTGATTTTTGTTTTTGGTTATATTTGGGGATTGTATGGTTGACCTTTTTCCCCAAAATCTCTGGTGTTCATCAGATATCTGGCGAGACTGTTGGAGATGTAAGAGTGGTTGCAGACATGCACGAGCGAAAGGCTGCAATGGCACAAGAAGCTGAGGCCTTCATTGCACTCCCTGGTGAGAAATAGCACTGAATGTTAGCAAGTTTTTGAAGTTGATAGCTATGGTTTTCACTCTCTGAAAACCGCGGATCTTTTTGTTTCAGGAGGTTATGGAACAATGGAGGAGCTGCTGGAGATGATAACATGGTCACAACTTGGTATCCATAAGAAGACGGTAAATCAACATTTCCTCTGCCCAGTTGAAGAAGAAGTAGGCTACTAATTCATATTTGTTGATTCGCTTGGGATTGTTTCTGCAGGTTGGTATATTGAATGTTGATGGTTACTATAACAATTTGCTTGCTTTATTTGACACCGGTGTGGAAGAAGGTTTTATCAAACCAGGAGCGCGTAATATTGTGGTTTCTGCTCCAACAGCCAAAGAGCTTATGGAGAAAATGGAGGTACATTAACTTAGCCTTCCTTTTTCTTCTTGCTATGATATTTCGTGGAGAAGAAATCAATGTGTAAATCTTAGTTAACTGTGTTTTGTTTTGCTTAGCGTATGTTTGAATTGCAGAGTCCATCAATTTTGTTTTCATATTCTTGGCAGGAATATACTCCTTCACACAAGCTAGTTGCATCACATGAAAGCTGGAAAGTTGAAGAACTCGGAGATTACAAGGAACAACAAAACAAGCTGCAATAAGAAGAAGAAAAACCATTATTGTTAGCATATGCTACTTCCATTTCAAGTTTAGTCTCTGATTTACTTGCAGAATCCACAATGTGTATAAGAAAACTCAGATCTTGTTGCTATATGAAACTGCACATTGGGTCCCCAATATGAAAGTGTTGCTGATTATGTAGTTAAGTTTGGTATTTTGGGTAAAGAACCAAAAAAGAGAGAGACTTCACCTTTTGTTTGATATGTTAAATTTTTGGTTTTCCCCCAAAAGAAAGAAAGGAAGAATCTTTATGATTGTGGGTGATGCAGAAAAGTCCCACAAGTGTCGTATCAAAGTGGATGTCCGTTAAGAAAGGAGTGTGGTCCCTTGTTTGTTTCATTCGATGGCTTCAATAGAAAAGCACAAAATGTGAATGATGTGTGACCAAGTCAGACATTGATAGTTTCTTCTTTTTTGCTTAGTGCCTTTTGAGGTAGGGACTGATTGAATATGTTTTCCTCTTTTATTTTATTTTGTTTGTCAATTCTCTCTATCTCTCTCTTTTTCGTTGGATCATTTTGATTAGGTCATTGACTTGTTTAAAGGTAATGATGATGGCTTCATGGTAATAAAATATCATTTAAGAACGTGTTTTTGATGGCAATGGAGGTTTTACAATAGATTCGGTCAAAGTTTGATGTTATTATTCTTTACCACTATATACTTAAAAGATAATATCTCTTCTTATTGATCACCGACAAAGTACTGCAAAACACTAATAGCATTAAAATCTTGCATTCAACTTGCATAGTCTTGTCTCTAAATATTTTCAAATATCATATTTTTAAAACAGTTTGTAGTTGTCTTCGCATAATGTTATGTGCAGTCTAACACCAATTAGTGACTCTTTTCTCTAAACTTCGTTATACATTTTCTCCAGGATATCTCTAGCTATTTTAGAAAATGGTTTTGAAAAGATACAAAATCATAAACTCTTGTGTGTTCTGGCAAAATATAAATATCGCTGATAAAATAATCTTGGACTATTATCATTCACAGTTTTATGGCAACGAGACAAAAGCTGAATCGGGGTGTGGCCTTGTGGGTATAGGTGTCAAAATGGGCGGGCTGCCTGTGGTCTACCCATGTCCAACAAAATTATGGACCGTCTTTGGACAGCCCATTTTTGAAATGGGCTAAAATGGTGTCCGTCCAATTTGGACCACGGACAAAATTGGATGGACACTGGTTAACAATAAGTGCCCATGGGCTACAAAAATCTAGGGCAAAATCGATTTTCCTGCCAAAAATATGAAAACACAATTCCCGCCAAAAATGTTAAAACATATTTTCCCGCAAAAAAAAGCGAAAACACAATTTCCCGCCAAAAATTATTGCCCCAATGACAGACCATGGACAGCCCATTTTTATATGGGCATTAATGGGCTTGGACGTTTATGGTCTTGGACGTTTATGGATACGGACAAAGATTTGTGCACAATAGAATTGTACAATAATGGACGGACCGTTATGGACATGGATGACCCATTTTGACATCTATACTTGTGGGGATTGGGACCTTTGTGAAGGAAAAATAAAAAGATAAAAAAGTAGGGAGATGGTAAAATACTAAAATAGTAAAATGCGAGTGTGTCACTTCATTGTCAAACATATTTGTCTCCCTCAGTTTTGATGCATGTCCTGATTTGGTACCCAATATAGGTTAAGCCCCAACCTAATTGTAGTTGATGTTCGTCTCTCTTGCATTATTCATCTCACTTTCTTTTTCCCCTAACATTGGTTAACCGGTCTTTTTCAGTTTCAGTACCAACAACCTACTTGCAGATCCATATCTTTTGAGTTGTTGTTTTTTCCCCCAAGTTATTAACTAATAGGCAAAAGAGAAGCATGGAAGAACAAGAACTTGGTTTAAAACCGAATTTGGTTTTACTTTACTCATTCACGCAACTAGGGATAGAGCTTTTGATATATAAATCAAACCTTACAAAAAAAATTCAATGATAGAAACGGATTCAAATTTGTTTACAGCCGATTACCAATAGGTACTATGCTTTCGTAAGGGAACAAATAGAAAAATATAAACCAATAGATATAGAATGACTTAATTAAAATTTTAATTTAAAAATCAAGAAGTTGTGATAGCTCAGCTGGGAGAGCGTTAGACTGAAGATTTTAAGGTCGTGTATTCGATCTATGCTCACTGTATTTATTTTATTTTTTTTACGACAAACATAACTTAAAACAGAAAAAATAATAATATTTGTAATTATCATTAGAAAATCATTTTCCATTTTTTTTTACTAAATCTAGTAAATGGTTTACCGTGATTCGATTATGAAATATCCTAACCAAAAAAAAATGTTGATTCTAATTTCTAACTCGGTATGGATTTCTCCAAATGAACCAAAATGAAAACTAAAAGCTAGCCGCCATATTTATTCAAACGGAACCGAAGAAGCCCGGATGTTCCCACTCAACTCTTAAATATGGGCCATTGGGCCTCTACCAACCATGCAAATGATATATCTATTCGTTAATCTTCTGGTCGTTTCAGACGATTCAACCGGCACCAAAACTCTCACAAGTTTTGTTCAGATGTCTGGGAATTGAGAAAAGACGAAAGAGTAAAAATAAAAAAAAACATAAACCAAGTTGGACTTCATGTATATCCCAGATTCATAGTTTGCAAAATTAAACTAACATGATAAGGGAACACTCATATTTAACATTTCATATACCAACTCACGTCATAAGTTGATCCCAAGCTCTTACTTTTAACTCTTCCCACAACTGACCTGAATCTGAAAATCTCTCACAAACTGTGTAAATGCACTCCACCCAGCAAATATTTCCCTTTAGTCTTTATCTTTTGATGGGGATGATAACAGATGGTGTAATGTTGCTGCTTGGATAACAGCACTTGGGTTTGTATCCTTTTGTACGTGAGAAGCTGTCCTCCTTATGTTGAAACCTCTTTCTAAACTGGTCTGTCTGGAACGTCGGAATGACCGTGGAAGATGTCTGATAAGCCGCGATGAAGTCACAAGTAATACAACACCTAACACGATAAGTAACCTGCAAAAAGTTCCAAGAGTTTCCAATCATTCAAAAACTCTAGTTCTGCAATTGGTTCTAAGTTCACAAACATAATGTGTTGCTAAATGGCAAAGTCTCTATTAAGAGTTTTCTCCACTACTACATGTACTACCACTAGGATTAGATCTCAGTAAACACTGTGAAGCAAGCCTACATATTTGATTCATGTGCAAGCAAAGTTGCATCTCTAATGAGTGATAAAAGGTTTCCTTCACTAGCATACTAACAATACAAATAAAAGCTGAGTAGGAGAACTTACCACCCCGTGAGAAGTAAAAGCCGTCCAGATGGTGAAGTGGGCAATTTCTCACCCAGAGCAAACATTCCTGCGACCACACCTGTTACAATTGATGCCACAGCAGCGCAAGTGGATACTACAATTGCTCTCCCGTGTTTTAGTCCCCGAGTCTGTTAAAATATAAACAAAGGACTAGAATCATGATGACTTAAAAATATCTGAATACCAACCTACAAACAGGTAGAGAATCCTCTATGTTATACATATCAGTGTATTCCACACTCATATGCAGACAAGACTTTGAAGAAGTAGAAAAGCCTAGCACGGACAAAGTACCTGGTAGAAAAATCCTGTTCCACTACAGCATATACTAATTGAAATGCACATGGGAATGAACATTGCAGAAAACCCCTGCTCCACGAATACAAAACCCATCTTTGATACAACAGATGCCATCCTGTGATCAAATGAATTTATAAACGGTTGTCAGCTATGCATCAAGCTATAAATACTGTTCCAATATAGTTTTTGTCTCTTTGAAAATATTTCTGCAGACACATCAGCACATTGGCCCTTATATGTTTCTAAAATCAACAGCAGATGCTAATGTATATATAGCAGATGATGATGGGTACATATCAGGGACTCGACACTAAACGATATGCTCATTGATGTTTATGGGTAGCGAAAGATACCCGAATAGAATTCCAGATTCCAAGCCATATATAATTTCTTCCACCACTTCATATTCTCCCTGCAAACAAAATCAGGCTAAGTGCAATTGGTAGGAGAAATTAAAGACAATAATATTAGAGGTGATACTAGCTCTTTTAGCTCAAAAATCTAAACAATTAGACAGTTATATACCAGTTCCTGCTCCCTACGCTGGCGTTTGAACATATGAAGCCATGCATTTAGTAGTACCTTTATCCCAAAAATTCAACACACAAGTTATCAGAAACATTGCCATTGCCACACCAATTAAGTGATATTATCTGATAAAGATGAAAAAGAAATTATAAACCCAATTGTTCAAATGAGTCAGACTTGGAAATCACATATACAGGTCAAAAGAAAGCCATCAATCAACATAAGATAAAAGGAGATAATGCCAAAAGAGGAAGACTTTCTTATGAAATACCATGGATGAAAGGTACCTACAAACAAGATGGCAACAACAAAAGCTAGCCACAGCAACTGGAACACAGAAATTAGTGATGCTTTTTGCTCCTCACCACCAGCACCAACTCCTACAGGGGAATGAACAAACATATTAGGTGATTTGCTTTGGTATCTTAATTTTAACAACTTAACAGTATGTAGAAGTTGATAGTAAGCAACCGTCGACAACGATTGATCTTACCTATGGTGCCAATGCCGGCGACGGTAATCCCAATCCAGTCAAAAACATTCATGACTTCCTTCAAATAAAAATGTGAAAAGATGGAAAGAATGGCAAGTCCACATCCCGAGACTGGTTGAACAACAGACACCTGAAAGCCAATTATCATACAAGTTGGTCAATGGAGTTATATGACGCATCGTGAGAAAACAATTTGCTCAATGCCAAAAATCTCTCAAAGGCCATCTTGGCATCAGAATAAAAGTTTGGAAAACTTGACTTACAGGAGCAAGTGATAGTGCTCTCAGCATCAACAAAGCCCCAAAAATGTCCATAAGAAAACCTAATGCCCATGGTTTGTTAACAGCATATGCTCTTATCACCTGAAATTCAGAATTTACTATCAGATGTGAGCTACCTCTAACTCGTGGGCAATGATTGACATTGAAAACCAAAGGATCATCGAGCATCCACCATGGTTCGAATCACAACATTGTTAACTGAAGAAACCAAATATTGACTCCGATCCAATTTCGATTACTTGGATACAGCAATTTCTCATCGAATAAGATGTATATCATACGAAAAGGAATTCGAATTTCCAGATACCAATTCACAATTTCCAAAAGTTAGGTTAACCTATTGAGAGATCCGTACAGTCAAACAGAAATAGCATGCAATCGAAATCGTGAAAGCGAAGAAGAGAGAGGGAGAGACCTTAAGCTTGAGGGAGAGAGGAGGGAGGATGATAGTGCCTTTCTTCTGAAGAACCTTGCCGATATTGTTACCGGCGGTGGCCGCAAGCGTCAGGCAAATAGATTCCCACATCTCTCAAATCGCCGACGAGAAACTAAGCTTTACGACTCTCCCAAAATTTTTAATGGAAATGATTTTGCTGATGTCTTACGTTATTATTACATTTAAGCGTCCCCTCCGATTTTGTGTTGTTTACAGACTCTGTTTATAGCAATTTTTATTATATGCTAAGTTGGTACAGTAACTAAAAATTGATCTTTTATGTCATTAACTTCATTTTATTGAATGCGGACCCCAAAAAAATCAGCAAATTAATTATTTTCTGTTTCTAGACTCTATTTGTGTGTTTTTTCTCTTTTTTCTTTTTTTTTTTATATTTTGTTTGAATTGTTTTAGCTAAAAAATTCACATTTTTGAAAATAAAAACATCTTATATATTTATAAAACAGTTTTCAAATGCAATTATACAAATGTCAATATGATACTCTATTTTTATTCTCTTTTTTGTTCAACCAGCTTCTTCATAACTTGAAAATACGAGTCGAGTATAATAGTATATGCATTTACAAAACTGAGAGGTATTTAAATATATATTTTTTGGTTTCTTACTTTATTTTATTAAATGGTCATAGTTTAACAAGTTCAACATCAACACGTCGCTAAGCATGCTTATCTAATTTGTCTGCCAACAAATTGGGAGCCCTTAAAAATACCGAAATAGTAGAGGAGAGGATATGTTTTAAATTAATTTCGTTGATCGATATGGTCAATCTCATTCACTTCGTCGATCTTGAAGTAGACTTGAAACAGAGTGATATTCTAAATATGTTTTGATATGGGAATAGTATGTTCCTGCCGCAAGTTTCTGATGTTAAAAGAACTAATCACTGGAAACATTTACCTAATTTTAGTTAATTAGTGGACAGTCTCGATGACAAACAAGTCATATACAGTTTTCCTATTGCAGACTCAGATCCAACCCGGCAAAGTAAACTAATGAGTACACGCACAATTCTAGAGAAATGGTCCCAAAAAAAACAGAGCAATTTATGATAGATTTTCAAAAGACCAAGTTTATACTCGAGATCATATTAACTACAACAAGGAATCATTTAGCAACCAAAATTGTTTTCTAAAATCTCAAGTTCGAGAGACCGGAACATGTTCAATCAATGGATAACCTCTAACAAAGTACCTAAGAAGGATCATTCAAACACGCCAAATAGATTTGCTATTGTTGAATAAATGCAGAGCTTTGATATGTGAACATAATTGGAAACAATGGAGTGGGAGATTGATTCATCATCAGATATAAATTAGTCTAACACAAAAAAAACCAATTATATCAAAATCTAATGATAGACCAAACAATAATCTAAGCAAAGGGCATCGAATACGATTCTCAATATTCCTAAAAAACTCAGGGAAATATATGTAAACTAAAGATTGTATATAATTTTATGGCGATGAAGCCATCACAGTTACATTCAAGATTACAACACACAGAGAGATATATAAAAGAGAGATAAAACACAAAAACATAATTACTTGGGAAAATCAAAAATCAAAATAAAGAAAAAAAACCAAAGATCAAGAAGAAGAAAAAGAAAAAAAAAATCATCACCAACCATAGACGACTTGTGTGTATCTCTGCTTAAGCCATCTGAAACTTTTTCTAAAAGAGCCTTTGACTTTGCCTTCAACACTATACATCTTATAACTCGCGACCCGTTTCTTCCTCTGGAGCTCCGGGTCCGTTATTCCCCAAGATTTCGACCTCGCTATCGGTTTCTCCTTTTTCAGATCGAATATATTGTTCTCTCTCGTCCCGTACGTTGCGCTATAGCTCCTGAAATCGCCGGCTTTATTGCCTTGGTATGGCTGGATCTGCTTACCTCTATCTCCGTACGGTCTTTGACGGCCGAAATCTTCCATAGTCGCCGGCGACTTCTTCTTTTGTGTGGTTACAGCTCAGAGAAGAATAATTGAAGAGACAACAAAGAGGAGAATAATAGTAACACACCAACACAGGCCGTCTTTTGAGCTGGTCTTCATTTGACACTCCACGTTTATATTCATTTTTTATTTAGTTTTTTAAAAAAAAAATTTAATAAAAGCAATTGGAGATAAGGAAAAAGAAAAATGGAAATATGAAGTGTATATAGGTTTTTTTTTTTGGTAATAATTGACCGTTGACGGGTGATGGGCATAAGCGGTCAATGGCAACTTGTGTGTAATAATAATTTTAGACGAATCTTAAATTAATTGGCGAGATGTTCGTATCCACATTTTCCTGGGAACATGACTAACCAACAAACATTCAAGACCATGTATTATACGTACACCTTTAATCAGTGACTTGATTTTCCACGAGCCATCATTTTCCCACATGAAAAGTTGATGATAAATTAAGTGTTCAGAGACTAAGTTGAAAAAAACTAGGATCAGTCATTAACTAATATATATTGGGAAAAAAATATTATTTAAATCGTGAACTTTCAAAATTTGGTTATATTAATCATCAATTTTGTCGTAGGCTATTTAAAGAATCAACTTTCGTTGACTATGTTTGTATACATGAAATTGTCGTTGACCCGACCAATTGGACATGCCGTTAAATCCGTCGCTAATAGTTCTGTTAGTGACAAAACGACGTGTCTAATTGGCAATTGCGTCTGACAAAACGACGTGTCTAATCTGACACTGTTAACGACGGATTTAACGGCATGTCTAATTGGCCGGATCAAGGATAATTTCATGTATAAAAAATATAGTCAACGAAAGTTAATGCTTTAAATGGTCTACAACAAAGTTAATGATTAAAATAACCAAATTTTGAAAGTTTGCGATTTAAATGACAATTTTTCTATTTATCATAGTAAATGTCCAAAAATAAAAAGTAAAGGTTATTTAAAAGGAGATGATTTGCTGCCAAAAAATAATAATAAAAGGAGATGATTTAGTGAATAAACCAACGAGATTGTGAATCATGTTCAAAAATATCTACCTTGGTTAAGTTTTCCATGAAAAACACTTCAATCAATACAAAGTTTTGCTTGAAGACTGAAGTCTAAAGTATTATAGTTTACAGATTCATGACTTGACGAAAAATATACAAACTACTTAACTACAGGATCTCCTAGTTTAGTGATTAGTGTTGAAACCGCATAATCAAGATTTGGCACATATCGTCATCATTATATCATCGCATCGTCCTCATCATCGTAGTTCTCTAATTTTCTCTATAGACAAATAAATTATGTCATATAAAAGTTAAACTTAACGATAACAAATTATATACTATAGTCTATAGTGGCCGTTTAAAATATGTTCTTATATACATTTTTTATAAAGAAAGTATACAAGAAACCTACCTCAAAATTAACTTATAAAAACGTCTGGATGCAGCGAAATGAGACCTCTTTCAGTTCTCTTAGGCCTCAGTAACCTGAGCCCAAGCCCACAAACTCCTTATTTTTCGGTCGACTACTAAACCGGGAAAGGATAAGCCATATACCGAGAATCGAATCTCAAGCAAATCGAATTCAATCAAGTCTAGGGATAAATGATGAGATCACCAGCGTGGTTCTGATGTCCACTTGCAATGTGGGGTTCGTTTGCAAATTCCTTCCGACCACGTGTCTCGTTGGGGACTCTCCACGTGATTCCCACGCCGAAAGTGGCAAACCAGAGTTTGAGAATCGGAGGAGAATCTTAATTGTAATATTTTTTAAAAAAGTAATCTTTTGTGGTCTCTCTATTCTTCTTGATAGATAGAAAAATGCTAAATATACATCTGTACCACCACACATTTATATATTATACGATAAAGAAGCTTTAATTAGTAGTGTCATGTGTCCCACGAACATGCCTTCTAGATATCTCAATGATTCAATACATATGTATATATACTGCAGTAAGTACAATTAAGAAACTGGCTTCATTAAAGTTGGGCATCTAGAATTGAATACATACTTCTTTAATTTTTATATTCCACAAAACATTGATAATATCATACTCCTAACTAAATATGTAATTAGTAATCAATGGCAAACGGGTAATCAGTTTTGATTATATAGACGAAGTCATTAATTGCAATGCAATTTGATTCTACTTTCTTTTTTCCCTTTTTTGTTGAGGCTTCAACTTCAAGCATACATCCATAATGGATCCAAATTAGAAGTCAAAGTGAATATGTCCCTCAAATTTTGATTCCCTTCCGTTGGATGATATACATTTAGGAGGGTGTATTGGACTGAGTATTTGGAGATATTTGAGTTTTAATGATAAATCATGTGTTATTGAAACATGAATTTTAAAATATCTTTTAAAATTCAGTGTTATTGGATTAATGATTTTAAATTTTATACTCAAATCCACTGTTATTGAAAACATGATTAGAATTTGATTTAAAAGTTTCATATGAGATTTGAGGGGATTTCTTACTAAAAAATACAAAGACCAAAATCTCATGGTTTTAGGTGAGATTTCAGAAAGTTTTATAGCAAGATTCCTAATTCACCAAAATTTCACCAAATCATCTCAAAACTCATTAAAACTCAAATCTCTCGAAATATTCAATTCAATACACCACCTTAGTTTTTGTTTTTATTTTTTGGAACTTCTATGATTTATTTTTTTCCTTCTGTAGATTTTTATTTTGTAGGTTCCATGCATTTATTAGTTTCAACGCTTTTAACCATTATGTAACTAATAAATAGCAAAAGCAAACTCACTTAAAAAAAAAACTCATTTTCTTAACACTTACCTCAGTATTTTTGATTTCGCAAATAGAGTTGCATATATGAACGCAAACTTCTTCCATTTAAGGCTATGTACCCCTTAAACACAAGGATGAAGATCACAAGTCTAGTCGGTAGGTGATAAAGTGTAATAATATATATATAAAGACTTTCATATGAAAAAACACATAAATAAAGACATAAATATTACAATTTAAAATAATAATAACATATAACAAAAGTGAAATTAAACACAACCAAAAATAGTTTATAGTTTATGGTGCAATTGTGTGTGTTTTGCCAAAAAAGGAAAGTTGTCAAAGGAAGGACTATCATATGCGCACTTCCATATTCGGAATTGTTAGAAAACTGTTTTTCTTCTATTCTGATTATACGCACCGATGCTGCAATTCACCAGGTGTCATCATTACAAGTTCGCATTCTCGACAGATCTCATCTCACCGTGGAACTGGTTTTTTCTTTTTCTTTTATTGCAATTTGTTCCCGAATTATCAAATGTTAAAATAGGGGGAAAACTATGGATAACATATACTCTTGTGTAAAATGAGAAACAGGGGGTGAAAAGGAAAAATAAGCAGAGAGGGGCAGTGGTGAAGACTTTTTTTACTATTTAATATGTAAGGTCACAGACTCACAGTAAGAGAGTTTACACCATTGAATATATATATTAAAACACATGATTCAATCATATTATATTTTTATTTTTTTTTAACAATTTCAAATGTATAATATAGATTATATTGTATTATATCTAGTTTTATTTTAAATATCAGATTCCTAACATGGTCATGTTATTTATATTTTAGGTTAAATGTTGCCTTGTTCATTATAAAAACAGTATTGGCTTGTTCCTTACGAAATATTCTTGTAATTAGTTTTTCAACATGTATCCTAGATTTGAATCCAAATGGTTTAAACAATAAATAATAACAATACTAAGTAGAATAAATTATTAGCATGTATGTGTTTTTACTAATATTCCCATTTGTGATGGCATTAAAGACGAATTTGATTGAAGAAAATATATTTAAAAAGAGCATATCGCATCTAAACTTTTTTTTTGTGTGTGTGTTGAAAAAGCATGCATGCTTTAAGTTTAAGATGCTTTAGCGCCGTTGTATTGAACATTTGGATGTGACTAAACTTTTTTCATGATGAGGCTCTGTCGATCTGCAATTGGTCGACGGTCTAATTTTTTATTCTACTAAATTATATTTAAACCAAAAAAGTCATCTATGTTAAATAAACCTATTTCTATATGATTTAACATGAGATCAATCGATGCCGTGGTTAGAAAACGGACCAATCGTGAGGCACGGGTGGTCCCAGTAGGCGACTCTTGACAGCAAGAATAAGAGTTCGACCTTCGACGTCCCCCCAGCGGTAGATATGGGAAAGTGGGGGCCGCCAAGAACAATCTTTATCAATAATAATTCATGAGAGAGATTTGAGTTTATCTCACTTTTTTAGTTTTTTGTATGCTACTCTCTTTCTCTCCGGCTATAAAAAGCCCCGACAGGTCTCAGTTTCTTCCCACATCCAAAGATAGAAAGATGTAAGGTCTAGCTAGTGTCTTCTTCTTAATATAACACCCTAATATATATAGGTCTATACATATGCATAAAAGTAGATCTGTCTGGGTTGATATCGGTTGGTGTAGAGTATCTATCTATAAGGTTTTGGAGTCTGGTCGCATGCGCAGATCGTATGGAAGGTAAGAGGAGGTGACAGAAGAGAGTGAGCACACATGGTGGTTTCTTGCATGCTTTAATTAGGGTTTCATGCTTGAAGCTATGTGTGCTTACTCTCTCTCTGTCACCCCTTCCCTCTCTCTATCTCTCTTACAATCATGATTAACTATAAATTGTAAAAGATCTCTGATTTGGTTTTATATCTTTAAGGTTTTTGTTAATTGTATTATCATCAAACGGATCTATAAGTTGTTTGAGCCTTTTTAGTTATGAGTAGTATGCAACTCTTGTTTTAATTGTTAGCTATTATTTTTTGTACAAATATTTTGTTTTTATACCAAATATATTGTTTTCTGATTAAGGATATCAAATATATTGTTAACGTAAAGACGGTACAATTTACATACATAAGTACTCCAAAATTTTAAGCATGCACGGTTTAAGCAACAACATAAATTTGAGGGAAAAAAAAGAGAGTATATCTATTTAGGATAACGAAACAAAATATTTCATTTGTCATTGTTTCAAATATAACTTTTAAATTGCTATGATGTATCTCCTATAATCATAGACATTATTTATTTAAAATCGCTATTAGTTATGTACATCCTTAATCATGTATATGTTTTATGTTTGGATGTGGATAAAACTTTTCAATTTTTATTTAAAATGTTGGAGTACTTACTTAATTACGTTAATCTTTATGTAGTTAGACGTATGCAAGATGCCTACATCATATTAGATTTCAAGAAATTTGGCTTAAAAGGTCTATATATCTTTGTAACTTTGTGAAATTAATACTATTATCTAGTCATTTTTAGATTTGAATACTTTGCACATATTAGATTTTGATAGCTCGAGGAAATATTTAAAAAGAAAATAAGAGATTTGATTGACTAAAAAATTGGAGTAAATGAATCTTGAATACAATTTGTTTTATTCGAGAGGCAAAAGGAAGCCGACATTGGCGGTTGAGAAATTAGGGTTTCGGACAAAAGACCCCCGCTTTGTGAATGATGTACGGTTCATTTGGATGTGGACGACATACGACTTTATGTAGATAATGAACAACATTTTTGGATGGTGGAAGAGTTGGCATATACGAAAGCCCGGCCGTTTTCGTGGAGGATAGATATGAGTTCGTGTAGATAAACGTAACGTACATGTACACATGTATATAATATAAGTTGTAACAAATTGTCCACATATGTTAATAGATTAGTAGATGCTTAACTTTGTTCACATATGATCATGTTCAATTGTTAACTATTGTCGACATAATAAATAAAATATTTAATTCAAATTTTCTTCATGAATTGCGGCTAAAATATCAGTCTGATATAATGGTATACCCCACATATAATCTGTCCTAGATCTCCTTTCCTCGTTTCTTTCTTGCAAATTGTTTATCTGTCCTCTTCGCAAATTGTAGACCAAATTCAGAGATAAAACTCGTTCGTATTTTTAGAACTCATTGATTTAAATACGGTCAATTAACTCGAATAACACTCTTCCACCCAAACAAAGATTCAACAACTACGAAAAAAGAAAAGGACTTGAGGATGTGAGGATCTTAATATGACCAGTCCCACGATTAATGGGGGATCTCTTACAAGAATGGCTCCAAAGTTTTACTTTTGTTTTTCATCAGAAAACATAGAAGATTTGGATGAAGTCTCAAAAATAATCCCATCAATTTATGCCATAATCTACTGATATTCTTTAAATCTTCACATAATTTCAAAGCTTTTGCTGTGTCTTTCTCTATATATATGTATGAGCATATCATTCTTACAACATAAAAGACAAATTTATGAAAGATCTCTCAAGATTCGGGTGAAGTTTCAGGAATCTGCAAGGGTATGGGGCTGTTATCTTCTTTCTCGTTCGGACTCTCGGCTTGATGTTCTTCGGTTTGAGAGGTCACACCGTTCTCTGATGCATTCTTTGTCTCGGTGCTGATGACCTTAGGAGATTTGTTGGATGGTTCTTGAGAGGACGATGAAGCTAAGATGCGACCTAGACCTTCGTAGGCGCTCTTGGCATCCATAATAATAGTGGCACCACCTGGATAACATCGGCCAAAGCACGTGGCGCAATGTGGAAAAACTACCTGCAAAAAGAAACAGAGAGGTGTTCAATCTGGAAACTGTGCCTACTGACTTTTAACTTATTGATGCAAAACTGAAATGAGATGAGATTTAAAATTGGACCACGACAAAAGCTCGGCAGAGTGAGAGGAAGAGATTGGATTCATTGAGTCGAAGCATCCGAGTTGTATTGTATCTTAGTAAGGAGTCAGAGACAGCCTTAAGTCCTTTTATCAGTTCATGAGCAACAACATTCTTTAGACTAAGAGGGGCACAAGGACGTAATTCGTTCAAAGCAGCAGATACCCCTGTGGACATACATACATACATACCCAGGATTATCAATCTCAATCACAATGAGAAAAAACATCCAAAAGAGATGCAATTTTCTTCTTGCAATATTTTTAATAGTTAGAAGACTCATCATTGGTTATATATCATTCATTATATTAGAAATTGATACTGCTTAATTGTCTCACCGTTTATGAAAACTGCAAGAGGCGGGTGCTCCATCAAGTATGAGGGCGGTGTGACATCCTCTTTGCTATCTTCACTAATACCACTTGAAGGGAAACCAACAGATGGTAATGGAACCCATCGATGTGAATCCAAAACTAGCTGCAAGTAAAACATTATGAAGAATTCAGTAGAGAAATTTAAGAGGACACCATGTGGTTGATTGGAAACAGGTAATTTATGTTGAAACCAAATTTAACACTGTCTGAGTCGAGTTCCATGCCAGAAAAAAAGTTGTTAATTTCTGCACACCTGAAAATTCTCAACTGCTGTACTCATGTTCTTGGAGAATAAGTTTAGAACCGCCCTGAAAACGTATGTGAGTTAAATACTAAACTTGTAAGGAAATAAGTGCAAATTTATGACAGAACAAAAAAGATGTAACAAGAAGAAGTGTTTACTCTTCAAAAAGTGGAGGAAGCAAGCCCCGGAAGTCTAGCCCAACCCAACCAAGACCCATCGCACAGTACTGTGTGGTCATGAGAAGAAGGTAAAACGTCAATCAGAGTTGCACAGTGAATTCAAAAGGGAATTACATGAGATGCAGAAGAACTCAACCATGCACTGATCCAAAATATTTGATAGAGATCCTCCTTCAGTAATCTTTGGAAGCATAATTTTCAGAGTCTTCAGGTGTGATGTTATTTGATGCATGGCCCAGCTAAACAAAAGTCCACCATCATAATTTTCTTCACTCCCGGATGTATCATCAGAAAAAATAGCTCGATATTGATTAACCACATCAAATAGGTGCATCCTGTGACAGTTTATCATGCCTTTTAAATACTCATAAGCATTTTTCTGGACTAGATCCTCAAGAATTCCAGTAAGCCATGCCTCTCGGCATCTTAAGAACTGCACAGACAAGAAAATCCATTCAGAAGTGAAGGCATAGCTTACAGAATGAACAATTACATTATCAAAGGAATACAACGCAATGGACGGATAAATTCAAATGGTTATCTGTCAAAATAGTTCACCTGTAATCGCATTTCATACTCGCCAAAGACTCCTATTCGGCGTAAATATCCAATAATCCGAAGACATTCTGGCAGCTGAAATAGAGAACAACAACAAAATATTGAGCCTCCTAGATTGCTTAGCCTAACCATAGTTCACTGAATAAAAACTGTTCACATGAGACCTGTATATTTGAGCGTAGTTTCTGGAGAAGCTGTGAGAGAAGTGACTGAGTTGTTTGTCTGACCTCCGCCGCAAGTGCTTGGATAACAGGCAATCTTGACATTGAGAGAAGATTAGTTTTTAATAGCTAAAGCTTGAAGTTTCAGGCTTTAAGTAGCCAAAGGAAAAATTATCGTGAAAAACAAAACAAAAAAAAAAAACTCACTTGGGATGCATGGTACCAAGTTTCGATACAAATGCTTCCAGGTCAAGAGCCTCATCAAAATTTCCGTTCCTCACGCATCTGTTGAAGATAAAAGTCATTTTGAAGAGAACTTGGAAACATATAGAAGTTTCTTAACGCCAGGAATAAGATCTGATTTTCTCTCATGAAAGGCATGAGCAGAGATTGAGAAGAAATCAGGTTAAACTTTTTGGCATAAGGTCTAGTAGCTCACGTGTCCATAAGCTGAGGAATCTCAAGCAAGTCAAGAAGAGTGCTGTGATTTGCCAGCAAAGCTTGGTTCATCTTCCTCTTTTCCAGAATATTCTCAGCAGAATCAATAAATTCTGTACAACCAGATGTTAGTTTTGGGACTTCACTAATCTGCAAATAAATTCCAACATCAAAATTTGAAAGAAAGAAAAAATCCTCCGAGGATATAATAGATGAGCAAGAACTATCTTGTTTAAAAAAAATCCAATGATTCATTCGCCTATTCTCAATCCAATCCAATAGCTGTCTGGCTAGACTACAACACCAACACCACAAGACCAATCTCCCAAATTTCGCATACATTCAGTCTACAAAACTATAAGACCTGAAACAACATGGTTCTGCAACTTCAAATCGATTTTCCAATTCCCTAACTCCACTTTAGACTATGTAACCTTTACAACAAAAGTTTCCAATAACTAGTTTCCGATCCTAGCAATGACATTTGCACCGTCACTAATCGAAATATATCAGTCAGGATTCAGAACTAACAAAATGAAGCAGCAGAGCTCAATTTATAAAATGGAACGAAAAGGATTAATTAATTTACCAGAGACTCGAGATGCTTATCAATGGAGGAAACTTCCTGACGGATCGCAAGCAAAGCATCTGCAGCGGTGATAAAGGCGCGGTAATTTCCAACAGCCACCTCTTGCATTTGCCTCTGAATCCGCTCCGCATCCACTCGAAGCAGCTCCGGCTCCTTTAAATTCACAGTATCCGATAAGATTCAAAAACTCCATGCGCGTACAGATGTCAAGAGAAATTAGATAGAGAGAAAGAGAAACCTTGTGGAGACGATCAAGAGTGAAGGAGAGGAGCTCGGTGACATACGGTTGCTGAGTGGCGGAAGCGAGAGAGAGAAGACTCGCCGTCGCCTCCGGCGGAGACATCTCCCCAACCTCCGTTGCCATTTCGAGATAAACTACCTGTAGGCGATGCTATCAAAAATCTTCTAAAAAAAAAGTTTCTGTGATTTGGATCTGAAGTATTTCTCTTCTCACTTCGTTGATTAATGATTAAAATGAACCGGGTATTTGAACCGAACTTCGGTTCGGTTAGAAATATAATATTACGTCATGCATATCGTATCAATTTTTCTTTCTTTTTTTTTTGTCAAACTAAACCGAAATTTGGTTCGCTTCGCTTCTAGTAATTTTTTTTTTTTGACGGCGCTTCGAGTAAAATTATAACTGAATTTTAGTAGAAATTGTCCGATTCGGTTGGTTTAACTCCTTTCGATTAAACCGAGTAGATCATTTTCACATGCATGCCTAAATACTTTGATGTTCGATGGTCGCATTGATGAAAAAGCAATCTTATATTACAACGAAAAAATGAATAAACAATAGTATAAGTAGTAAGTATATAACAATAGAGGAGTCTTTTACACTAACGAACCGTTAAGAAAAATAGATACAGAAAATATAAGAAGAGAAATCAAAATAGAAGAAGAAAGGAGAGGGACGGAATTTGATGCCGTGTAGAAATAGAAATAAGGAAATGGGTAAGGAGGTTGCTGTCCCTGTGACTGCCCCTTTGGTGACGGCTCAGACGGTGGTGGGGAACCTTTTCCATCGGAAGAAAACGGTGGATGCGGTGGTGTGGACTGAAAATAGTAAAACCGAGGAGGCGGTGGATGGATGACGGTGATTAAAGGCGGTGAAAGCGACGGTGAAAACGGCGGTGGAGAGTATTTGTGTGGCGGTTGAGGCGGTGGCGAAGAGGATGACGGCAATGAGGGAGACGGAGGTGGTGACGTGGAGGGAGAGGGTTTAGAGGGTGGAGGAGAACAAATGGCTGGACACGTGGAGCATTCGCTAATGCAAAGAGGAGTTAGGACATCTGTTTGATCGGACGGTGATGATGCAACGACTATGACCATGACCATGATCATGATGATAATGATGAGGCCCATGATGATGATCTAAAAATTGGTGTTTGGAGTGAAATGTTCATTGCTTAGTTAGTTGGTTGGAGATTTATAAATCATCAGGTTGAGTTGATACGAAGATGCTTTCTTGATGGATTGTGTTTTGCTGGAAATTTAATATTATAATTGAGCATATAAAAAGACAATGTATAATAAGCTTTGGCTGCAAACATTAACTTTTTCAAAAAATTGATATTTTTACTATTCTTTTTTATGATTAAAATTTTCAACAGTATAAAAGTAACTGTCCATTTTGTTTAATTAACTTAGGATATTCCTTTCTCAACTCATACTCAAAAAATTCCATTTTTTTTTATGAGGCAGCTAATTCTAAAACCAAAAAGTGTCCAACATAAATTTCTGTCATTGTTCTTTTATACTTTGCTTTCAAAACTGGCTTTGTATCAAGTCCCATTCGATAAAGGTCGCCCATTGTATTGACTCTTTCATCTTTTAATTATTCTCTTAGATTTGTGTTTTTGTTTTATCAAGTGGTAATTTTTGGTATATGTTGAAGACCAAACTAATCTGATCCAGTTTGAGATAAAAACACATGAACCTTTCCACACAAAAATCTAAATAAATATCACACTCTCTCAAAAACTGGAAATGAAACTTGCGAGGAACATAAAATGACAATGTTTGAATAAATCCATAGCTTATATACGAGAACATTAACATATAAGCCACTGCATTTTGTTCAATACTTTTCATCGGAAAGCCAAAAAGGTGGAAGTATTATGTTACAGACAAGGGTTAGATTTTTGAATTAAGTCTCCATGGCACTTCACTTACCACTTTCTAACTTTCTTTTTTGAGAAGCAAGCAATCTCTCTATTCAGTTCCTCATAATAAGTCTCCCAAAACTTTAAGAAAAATATGATCTTCAACCCCAGTTGTTACTTCTGTCACCCTATATAATGAGTAAAATAGCAAATTGAAAGTGTAAGGCAATAGTAACTGTCAAGACTTTGTTTAGGGTTTTATATGTATAGTGATGTACCTGATTAATTCATTGTCCATCCCCAAGCTTCTTAATCGGATGAGCTCTGGAACTATATCCTTTCCAAGATCTGGTCGATCTTTCTTCCTTAGCTCTGCACATTTTAGACACAACTTAGCGAAAGATATACATTCTTCGACAGGCCAATCTGTCACGACCGGGTCAAGAAAATCCTTAAAAGTTCCTTTATCGATTGCCCTCGACACATGATGAGCCAGACCCATTGGATTTCTTGCAGTGATGATCTGAAGCAACATTATCCCTAATGAGTATATGTCTGATTTCGTGGTTAACTTGCCCGTTTGCTGATACTCAGGGTCTATGTAACAAAACGTTCCTGCTGCAGATGTCATGTGGTATTGCGTGACAGTATTAGCCACGGACGCGGGAACTAACCGAGCTAATCCAACGTCACTGATCTTGCTCAAGTAGTTTTTATCTAAAAGTATATTGGCAGGTTTTAGATCACGGTGAACCAGAGGCTCTGGCTTTGCTTGGTGAAGGAAGGAGAGTGCAGTAGCGATCTCTGCTGCTATTTGAAACCTTTTCCTCCAAGAAAGAGGAGGCGAGTTTCCTCTACGAAAGAGTCTATCCTCTAAGCTCCCATTGTCCATGTACTCATACACCAAACACCCATATTCTGGACACGCACCAAGAAGAAGAACCATGTGAGGATGTCTTATGCAACTTAGAACCTCGACTTCTTGTTGAAATTGTTTCTTCCCTTAAGCAGCATCAGGTCTCAAAACTTTAATGGCAACAGGAGTGTGATCAAGTGTGCCATGATAGACTGGTCCATATCCGCCTTCTCCGATTTTTCTATTGTTTGCAAACCTATCAGTAGCCTCTTCAATCTCTTCAATGGAGTATCTTCTGTACCGAACATCGTTATGTACCAAAGCACTAAGCGCACGGTCTTTCTCCTGTGATTCCCTTCTTGCTTTCATCTCTGCTTGCTTCCTTCTTTGTCCTTCCAACGCAGCCATTCTCTGCGCTTTCTCAGCTGCTTCCATTGCAGCTCTGCATTTAGCCTTCTCCATTTCTGAAACAGCCAAAGCTGCCTCTTCAGCATTCCTAGCTTCCTCAAATCTTCGAGCTTCTTCCAGTTTCCATTGATTAAGCTCATTTACCTTCAAAAACATGAGAGCCAGATAGTATTAATTAGATAGAGCAAGAAAATAAAACATCTTCAACTAGCTTTGGTACACCTCCTTACCTTTTTTTTTGCACTAAGTGCTTCTTTACAAGCTGAGCTATACATGTCCATGGTTTGCCTAAGCTCAAGCTTTAACCTTTTCATCTCAGCTTCAATATCTTTCTGCAATAAAAAGCATCCAACAACCATTTTAGTGCACACTAATCTAATTACCTAAACTCGATACAATCATAAACATGTTACTCTACTTGTTAACATACATTTGATGAAGAAACTGACTCATCAGAAGAACCCGATGCACCGATGATATCGAAATTCTGAGCTGTTAAGTCAATAGAACCCATCATCATAGACCCAACATCAGATTCATCAGAAAATGAATCTCTTCCTGTGGAGTTTCTTTGACCTTTTGGTTGCTTTAAATCAGAATTGAAGTCCAATGATCCATTTGTACTACTTTTTTGCCTTTCTCGCACAACCTTGAAGCCATTATCATGGGGAAGCCTCTCTTGAGTTGTGTTTCTACCATTACGCTGACCCCTACAATGAACAAGAATCTTAAAAGACTTGTTTGATTTTACAAAAATCATAGAAGATTTAGGTAAATAATAATACCTAGGTGCATGATCTTGGTCAGTGTCAGGTAAAGCTGGGAGATGAAAGGTAGAAGAAGGTACACGAGGAGGGACAAGTGTATTGGTGATAGGTCTTTGAGCTGATTTAGAAGACTGAACTTTGCCTTTAGAAATGACATAGACGGAACAAAACTCAGGCGTTGATTTGAGAACGGAAGCTGCAATGTCATGTGATTTAGTGAACTTGAGAGATCTTGCGAATGGACTCTTTGAGGATGATCCCACCACAAGGTTGTTCACTAGGTTATTGTTAACGTAATCCAAAACTGCTTTCGCAACATCGGTATCTTCCAGAATAACCTCCATCATTGAAATCTAAAACAATAGCAGTATGAGTTTTTGTGGGGTGTGCCCATCGTCCGGTGAGTAATGATGAGGCATTATCGATCAATATTGAAAAAAATCTCTAAGAAAAAATTATTAATTAGTAATAATGATTCAGGGGTCACCAGACCTTTTTAGTCGTATCTGGGAATAAGAAGAGAGGAGAGAAGATAAGAAGAGAAAGAAAAATATGGTAAAGCTTCTTTCTTCTTCTGGTCTTAACTTTCTCTCCTCCCTTCTTCCTGTTTCAAGGGGGTGATGCTCGAAGACCGATTAACTAACTTTTTGTTTGTTTTTTTCCTTAGAACAAACTCAGAGAAAGTTACGGACGTCAAGATTTATATCAACCATTGCTTTTTTAAGGGTCTTCCTCTCTTTTTTTGTGGGGTTTCCAAATATTCTAGAACGTTATATTGTATGCTTATCGGATTTTTTGTCAAACATTATATGTTCTAGTAGAAAATCCAAGAAAGCAACATCTCCTTAAATCCAAACCACGTTGCTCCAAAGCAATGTTCTAAAATTCAACCGTACTTAACAATTATTATATCTTTCAAATATTTAATTAACATGACATGTGTAGTTTAACGTCATCATCCATATAATGCATGTTGTCCGAAAATAATCTATTTATATCAAAATATCTAAAAATCTATATATGTGACATGAATGAGCAAGTGTTGTTTTATTAAATTGGATACCGTCGTCATACGCAGGGAATGGGATCACATATCTTAAAATTTTATAATATTCTCATTTGAGGTACAATTATACACGGTAATGGATGTCTAAATCCACTACAAATGAGGACATTTTTTTTTACTATGCATAAAAATGTAAACGAATTAAAAACATGGTAAAAAAAAAAGAATTATAAGATATTTATAAAATATCGCGTGTCAGTTTGCATCTGATCTGTGGGTCCGAAAAGAGATGGCTATCATTGGTGAGGCGCTCGGTGACTAAGAGCCACTAGATAAACATGTGTCGTTTTTCACTGAAGTAGTATCAAAACGTGTCGTTTTCTCAATCACCACCATGTAACATCAAAAGGGTTAAAAACTTAAAACCAACCTTGTGGCTCAACCTCACAATCCACACGAATTTTCAATTGAATCACCAGAGAATCAAAACTCATTGAGCTTTATTATACATTCATGTTTAATACACATCAAAAGAGATTGAAATTTGTAATAGTATATATATAATGTAAGTATCTTCTACTGCCTCATATAACATCTGTGATCTAAAAGTACAATACATTATGCATAAACCAAAGAATCATAGTGAGCTTAGTTTATCATATAGAAGTAAAATAAGTAAAGAACATTTCCACAGTACTCATTTTATATAAAAGAAGTACCCGCGAGACCGTGATGCAATAGATTATGCGAGATGGTTTCTCTTGACTTCATCGCATTAACCGATCTCAATGCGCTTTCAGGCAAAACCTCATCATCAACAACTTCAACCATCAGCTCCGGATCCATCTTCTCACCTCTGATTTCACATATGTTATGAAGAACACAACACGCACCCAAAACCGTAGGCAAATCCTGCAGCTTCACTTCAGTCCGCTTCTGCAGACACGCCCACCGTCCTTTTAACCTCCCAAAAGCTTCCTTAGCCACTCTCTGCACTTCACTCATCTTCTCATTGAACGCGTGTTGCGTCCAAGTCAAGTTATGTTGCGTATACGGAACCAAAACCCAGTCCAGTAACGGGTGACCTGGTCCACCAGCGACCCACATGCCTTTTAACAAACCTCCATTGTTAGCTCTTTGGTATAACAATGACTTCTCTAACACTTGATCATCAGGCATTGACCCGGGCCATCCGATACACAAGTCAGTAAAAACACCTTTAGGATTCACAACAGCTTGAATTGTAATCGAATACGAAGTCTTCTGATTCCTCTCAGTATGTCTCTTGTTGAAATAAGCAGCTACACTAATCTTAGGAGCTATAATAGGAATGTGAGTAGTATACATAGAGCCAACAATGTTTGGAATACCCGAAACCGATTCGAATCTCTCTCTAATGTTTCTCAAAGATTCATCATCAGGCCATTGAAGGTACTTAGGCATTAGAACATCTTTAATGGCTTTGCATACCTCAAGAACAAGTTTATGGCAAGTTGAGATTCCTAAACCGAATTTTTTGGAGACGAGACGAAGTGGCTCACCAGTGGCTAATCTCCATATACAAACCGCGACTCGCTGACGCACAGGAATCGCGTTTCTTAACGCGGTGTCTTCTTTCGCAACCGCTGAATTGAGCTCATCGCAGATTAATTCAAACGTTGATTTCGACATTCGAAACGCTTTTTTGAAATCCTCTTCTGGATAATCCAATCGGCTACACTCTTCCCACCATGCTCTGCTCCGATCTTTGACCCATAACCGTCTTTGCTGACCCGAACCGCGAACCGATCCGGATCCGGTGATTTCTCCGCTCTCCGCTTCAATCTCCGAACACTCAGACACAGCAGCAGCCGCGGAAACGACGGCGCGTGAGACGCGTGACTTCTTTAAATTGATATCTCCGGTTTCCTCAGCATCGGTGTAGTAATCGTTGAGATCGGAGTAGTAATCGGTCATGGTTCTCGCTCTTTTCCGGTAATTAGATTGGAAATCGGACATTTCACGGCGTGAAGCAGCGTTTCGAGCTTCCTGGTCTTGTTTCTCGTGCTCCTCCATCAAAAGCAAGGAAGTGAAAAATCCTTTGAGATTTTTGGTATCGTTGTTTGTCTTAGACTCTACCTCACTACCGTCGAAGACATTACAGACTTCTTCTTCTTCTTCTTCTTCTTCTTCTTCTTCTTCCTCCTCGTCTCCGTCTTCGTCTCGGAAAACGGCGGCTTTCATCGAAGTTGTGTTGGTTCAAGTTTTGTGAGTTTTGCCTTGAAAGGTCAGGTCTTAAATTTGGAGTGGAGGAGAAGATTTATTTTTTTGGGGTTCATAAATAAAGAAAGCTGATGAATTTTTGGGATGAGACGAACCTTGTGGAACGAGTGTGAACACGCAAGTTGACTTTAAGAAGAGCACCTCTTTTTTCGTTTCCGATATTTGTTTTCTTTGTTATTCATTAAGTACTCATTTTTATTTTTATTCTTTGTTATATTGTTTAGTCATATTTTTGTCTTAAATTTATACAGCAGCAGTTCAGAAAAGGCAGAGAATTTGGAAGCAAACTATGTGAAAAAACGTTTTGTTTTTTTTTAAATTATTATTTACAAATTATTTGAATCAATTTCTTTAAATCATGTTCATACTACTCTGGCTGAATAAATTGGATCCCCAAACGTTGAACTAGTGATACAGAGTTACAGACTTCAATCATATTCTTAGAATCATTATCATTATCATTATCAAAACCAAGAGATTTGTTTATAATTTGCTAGCTACTTTTATCCAAATCAATTTATTGACAAACGTTTACTGATTTCTTGTCACTTTTAAGCAGGTCTATTAAAGTACAAACTTATCACTTTCCTATGGTTTTTTAAAAAGCTTATCGATTTCCTATTGAATGTTTGTTAAACTAACTAGACAATTTATCGGAAATACATTTTAAGAATAAACATATGTCAAAACAGCTATTTCATGCCTTTTTCTGATTTGCACTAGATAAACCACAAGTTGTTGCTACTTAACAATATAGATCACCTATAAAAATAAGATGGATGAAATAATCAATTTATATTTCCTGCTACTTTGACAGTGTGAACTAACCATTCAAAAAAGAAGCAGTCGCAATTTTTCTACTCTTGGTTTTATAGATGGCTAGAATATTTTATAATTATACATTTACTTTAATTAAAAAAACCTCAAGTTATTTGTTATACGTTTACATTTATTGGTATTATTAACAGGGAACCTATTATTATACAAAAACATCATAGTAAATTGCGTTTTGTATATGCATATTCTAATGAAGCATATGTAATATAGATGAGAAATAAAGTTAATAAACTGTTTTTTATCATAATGTTAAATGAGACAACATTTTTTTTTGTTAAGGTATTCGAATTCCTAAGAGGTAGAATTTTTGGATAACCAGATGATCGCGTCTAGAAATTTAGATTAATCAAGTATGTGAACAAACGGATATATCAAATTATTTTACAATTCAAATAGTATTAGAAAGATCTACTGAATCCGTTGACTTGTTCCAAAATATATTTTGTTCGTGAATTTCCCATTTTGATCATTTAAAACTTGATATACATAGGTAATTCTTTATCGAAGCAGTAAAGTGTGTATACTAACTGTTATCAATCACAAACAAAAGACAAAAATAGTGGTGAGTATAGAAATGGACATCTCTGTCCACCACATTTTCATTTTTATATTTGTCAACACATTGTTGTAAACGTTGTTATTAGACACTTGTGGAATGAAAGAAAGAAGTGTGAACACGTCAAGGAAGTATCGGACATCGTTAGTCTAATGTGTTTGGCGGTGTGGCACGTTAGGTGGCCGATCGAGACTTTTGGTCCCACACTTTTTTTCTTTTCTTTTTGTGTTTGCTCGAGTTTCCAAATGAAGAAGGCATCTCCTAATATTTAACTTTTATTCATAACTTACATAGCGGCGGCCTCTTCCACCCTTGCATAGATTCACATATATTATTATTTTTGTTTAATCAGGAAATCATAGGTCAATATTATAAATATAAACATCTTTGAAATATAAACTTCAGCTAGAAACAGAGGATAACCAATTGGTCTTTTCAAAGATGACCAACTGGTTTGGTCCTTTTTAATCTTTCACTTGAAGTCTAAACACTTCTTTCAAATATTGTATTAGTGTAAAATGTAGGCATGGGCATAAATATCGGTTCTTTAGATCCGAACCAGAACTGAACCGAAAGAACCGAACCGAACCCGAACCAAAAATTATAAAATACCCAAATAGATCTTAAACTTCTATACCCGAAGAACCGAACCCGAACCGAACCAAACGGATACCCGAATACCTGAAATACAAGTATATACATGTACAAAATATAGTACATACATATACTTTGGTTATACTTTGGTAACATACATGTACAAAATACGGTACATACGAGTACTTTGGTTACAATTTGATTACATTTGGTTACATTTAGTTATAATTTGGTTACATTTGGTTACATTCATAAATTCAAACTCGAATCGAACCAAATCTGAACCCAAACCCGCACCGAACTGATTTTTTCAAATACCCGAATGAGACTTATATGCTTAGATCCAAAAATCCGAAGCCCGAAAAAACCGAACCCGAATGCCCAACCCTAGTAAAATGTGTAGAATGTAAAATGTATACAAACACAAACTGGGACACCGATACCAAACCACAGTCAAGATCTAAAATAACTATCATAGGCGCATTTCTAGAACTTTAATATGAGAACAAGAAGGAAAAAGACAAAAAACTTTTATTTCATATTAGAGAACACACCACACACCGATTGGCCCATTACATTCAAACTCGATAATTAATCACAAACGCGATCACAAACTGAAACATCTTATTCATTGAAAAGAACAGAAAGAAAAAGAAAAAAAAAACTTAAGCAACCTGAACCAGAATAGTCTTTGGTTTCTTAGGCTCCGGAGGAGGAAGTTTCTGAAACTTCAACACTCCATCATTACAAACAGCAGAGATCTTGTCCAAATCAACATTCTCAGGCAACTGAAACTTCCTCATGAACTTACCCATTCTCCTCTCCATCCTCACATACTTGACACCTTCGTTGTCTTTGTTCTCTCTCTGTCGCTCCCCACTCACCACTAGCACATTCTCGTTCTCGACTTGAACCTTGATCTCATCTCCTTTGATTCCAGGCATGTCCACGACGAAAGCGTAGGCGTTCGGGTGTTCGATGACGTCAGCTGGTGTAACTGCCATTGCCTTTGCATCGCGCATGTAAGCTCTTGATGGAGTGTTACGGCTCTTCTCGTTGTGTTCTTCAGGGACTTCGAGCATGTCTTCGAGGATTGAGATGATCGGAAACCTTCCAAAATCCATTGTTACCTGATGTTGTTTCTTGATTCTACTTCGTTCTTTTGATACTTGACTTTTTGTTTGATTGACTGTGATAAGAGGATTGTGTGATTTAAATAGGGTGGAGATGGATATTTCTAGAGTGATTGTTTCGGTCTGCGCTTCCGTATTGTTCGAGAAACGTCTTGATCATTCTCGTTTTGTCACGTTATATATTTCGGGTTTTTGATAAATGTGGGCCATCTGTAATAACTAATTTGATATCTAGGTGGGCTTTAAATAAGGAGTATTAATGCCCATTAGTTTTTTTTGGATTAGACAGAGACATTTAGGAAGTTCATTGATCAGCTTCGGTACGATTAGTTGAAGCCGAAAATGAATTGGCTAATAATACTACAGTGTGGGATTTAAATATGGTTGGACTTGATAAATATTTTGATTGGCTAAAAAAATTGATAAAATAAAATCGTATTGATCGTACTATTTTTCTTTTGTAATTTTTGGAAATTTGTTTCTGTAAACGTGCCAATCGCATTTCAACGCTAATCTAGGTGTGGTTATTGGTTAATGTAGGAAACATACACATACGGTCGTGAAATCTAAAAATTCACACGGCTACACCGTAAAAACGTAAAAGCGAACGCAAACGTTTTTTTCTTGTTAATACGGTTGAATTAGAATGTACCAGACCAATTGCGGAATATTTAACGCTTGAGGACTACAGACCAAAACTTCTTAGTTAAAGAAGTAACGAAAACAAAAGAAACAAATTAGTTTAGAAAGAAAAACACGTGTTAGCATAAGAAAATAGTGTGTAATGGAATTAACATAAGCTAATATCGAAAGTGATTCGCGGTGAAAAATCTGCATAAAACTTGACTTTGCTCAGAATACGTTATGTGGACTTGGAGCATACGTTATGTGGACGTTTTAAAGAAATTTCTCCGAAAGTGTTATTTGCTGATTGTACAGGTAATGGTGAGATGCAAACTTGGATGTGACGGCGAGTAAGATTTGGTGCAATCAGTTATAAGAAAACTAGGAACGAAGTTGTTAAGAGAAGGTCGTAAGACATTTGATAAAGATGAAAATAAAAAGGAAGTATGTTAGAGCAACGGCATTTGGAAGAAACTCCCAAGGTCTCTCAAATATTCTATTTTCATAAATTTTTATAAAAATTAATTATTTGAGTTTCTAGGGTTCTGAACCGATTCTTACTTCTTTCTTTTATTTTTTATTTTTTAATTGCTGAAAACCTCAATGACAAACTCCACTCCCAATGTGAAAAACAGAAGAATCTCCAATTCGCTCATAGATGTTTATAGAACTCTAGAACTTTGATGTCGGGACAAGAAGGAGAAATATGAACAGAGAAACAACTTTTTATTTCATAACAGAGAACACACACCACCGATTGGGTCATTCCCATTACATTCATACCCGACACGATCACAGAAACAACTTATTTGTTCCACTTCACAACAAAACAAAAGAAACAAAAAAAAAGAGACAACACACTCTAAGCAACCTGAACCTGAATAGTCTTGGGTTTCTTGGGCTCGGGAGGAGGAAGTTTCTGAACAGTGACCTTCAATACACCATCATTACAAGCAGCAGAAATGTTCTCCAAATCCGCGTTGTCAGGCAACTGAAACTTCCTCATGAACTTACCCATCCTCCTCTCCATCCTCACATACTTGACACCTTCCGTCTCTTTGTTCTCTCTCTGCCTTGCTCCACTCACCACAAGCACATTCTCGTTCTCTACCTGAACCTTGATCTCATCTCCTTTGATTCCAGGCATGTCCACGACGAAAGCGTACGCGTTCGGGTGCTCGATGACGTCAGCTGGGGTAGCTGCCATAGCCTTAGCATCACGCATGTAAGCTCTTGATGGAGTGTTACGGCTCTTCTCCTCATGTTCTTCTGGGAGTTCGAGCATGTCTTCAAGAATTGAGAATATCGGAAACCTTCCCAAATCCATTGGTACTTCTTCTTGATGTTTCTTCTTCTTTGATTCTTGGCTTTTTTGGTTTGATTGATTTTGATAGAGTACCGAGGCTTTTAAATAGGAGCGGTGATGGAGATTTCTAGAGAGGTGTAGATAGAGCGATTGTTTCGATCTTCAAGTGCTTCTGTATTGTTCGCGAACCATCTTGATCGTTCTGGTTTAGTTCCACATTCGGTTTAGTTAAATGTGGGCCATCATCTCTAACTTTAGTAAATTTATCGTATCTATATGGGCTTTTAAATTAGGAGTACCAAGGGCCATCCTTTTTTGTTTGGCCTTTTTGTATCAATATATAGGAAATTAGGAAGAACGAAGTTAAGATAAATAAGTTTTTTTTGGTTTTAAAATAGCTTTGGATAAAGGGTACACTAAGATTTTGCAATTTTTGGTTTAAAAACTCATATTAAAAATATAGAATGACATTTGTTTTGAAACAAAAATACTTGAATTTTTTAATTTTTTTTCATTTATTATATCATTATCATTATAGATATTTGATTTATCTGTAACACATGATACCATGACAGACAGCTATATCTGCACCTGCAGCACTCTAAAACTTGTAAATAATTTGTAGTATCCTTTCAATCCTTGACCAATGTACCATGTTCCACAAAGTACTCTAATTTTAGAACGATTTTGTTGGTGAAATATAAGGAAAATTAAATTAAATTTGAATGTGGATAAAGACGGTTGAAACGTGATAATTCGATTATCCGCACATTTGTATGTATGTTATTACTAAGCGTCGAATTTGATCAACAGTGAAATGAAGTCAGCAGTTTCATCGTCACTCTTCAATTCGAAGAATCTTTTAAACCCTAATCCTCTTTCTCGCTTCATCCCTCTCAAATCTGTTTTCCTCCCTATATTATCTCTCAGATCGATTAGTAAACTCCCATCTTCGTCAACATCAGCTTTAAGATCCATCTCTTCATCCATGGCTTCCTCTTTCAAATCCGAACAAGCTAGAGTTCCCTCTGCTCTTCCCCTCCCAGCTCCTCCGTTGACCAAAGTTTGCTCTCCTTGTCGATTTGTCTTGGATTTTTTTCAATCATTTCGTGATTTGATTGATCTTTTTTTTTCTTGTAGTTCAATATCGGATTGTGTCAGCTATCTGTGACGGCTGACAAAAAGAGAAACATCTCACACGCAAAAAACGCCATTGAAGAAGCTGCTTCCAAGGGAGCTAAGCTTGTTCTCTTACCTGTGAGTCTTCTTCTTATTAGCTTAATTTGCTAAAAACCTGCCACATTGATTTGGTTAAATTTTGAAATGTTTTTGTTGTTCAAATGTGTACAACTTACACATGAAGAAGTAGAAGCTAGTGATCTATGTATGTGGTTTTAAAACACTCAAATGGATTTGTTTCAGGAAATTTGGAACAGTCCGTATTCCAATGATAGTTTTCCAGCTTATGCGGAGGTTATTGATGAAGGTGGTGATGCTTCTCCTTCAACAACAATGCTTTCCGAAGTTTCTAAACGTCTCAAGATTACAATCATTGGTGGCTCTATACCTGAAAGAGTTGGGGATCGTTTGTATAACACTTGCTGTGTCTTTGGTTCCGATGGAGAGCTCAAAGCTAAGCATCGAAAGGTTTGTTTTTTTTTTTCCAGACTAAACTTTCCATAGAAAACATATTGAGCTCTCTTCTGCTTTAGGCCATAGAATTAAAGGATGCTAATCTCACTTCTGAAAATCTTGATTTATCTTTTGAGTTTTAAAGACTAGATATTTTCACCAGTTTTTGGCTTGAGTTCTCAGAACATTTTGTTATATTATCAGTTCTCAGAACATGTTGTTCTTAATTATTTTGTACTATATTTTCTTTGAAATTGTGCCTGCAGATACATTTATTTGATATAGACATTCCCGGGAAGATCACTTTTATGGAATCAAAAACTCTTACTGCTGGAGAGACACCAACAATCGTTGACACAGGTTTCAATCTGCTTTTGCCAAAATATCTTTGCCAGGCTATGCATAAACAATCATTGCCAAAATATCTTTAATAAACTTATTGTTCTAGTATGTGAAAAATAATTGGCTTAGCATTTACATTTCCAATCAGATTTGGGTTCCACTTAGCTCGATGGTGAAATGATTCGTTTTCATACTGGCCTAGTGTTTATGAACGATTATGGAAAAGAGAACTTGTTCACCAATAATATTAATACGCTTTAAGACCTTGCCAACTATTTTGACTGGGGAAATATCATTATTGAGTAATGAGATCATAGTAGGACCGTTCTTATCACCTCTCACTAATGTGTTGCAGCACTTGAGAATAATGGTTTTGTTGGTTGTTGCAGATGTGGGGCGTATTGGCATAGGCATCTGCTATGATATCCGGTTCCAGGAGTTAGCTATGATATATGCTGCAAGAGGTGAGTTTTTATTATATTGCTTTATTCAAATGGACTACTTGCTTCTTCTTTTTTTCGGGTCCATTTGCGTTTTAAAGAACCTCATCATCCAAGTGTTTGCTCTATTAATTTCAGGAGCTCATTTACTGTGCTATCCAGGAGCCTTTAACATGACAACTGGACCATTGCATTGGGAATTACTACAAAGGGCAAGGTTCAATTCACAATCTACTACTTTAGGAAACTTGCTTGACTTAGTTAATCATGGGTAAATCACAACGCTCACTCCGTTTGTTTTGTCCCATTTCAGGGCTACGGATAATCAGGTACATGAACCAAGTAAAATACTTGTATTGATAGCCTAAATAGAAATACTTGTTTTGAGAGACTTGTTGATGAATTTAGAGAAAACATCCCTTGCTCATTGAGTTATCAATACTAGTAGTTTTTCTGCTCTTTGGGAGTTTTGCTGTATTGACTCTTTTCTAAGTTATGGAGCAGTTGATAGAACTATATATGTATTCTACTATCTCCAGTTATATGTAGCGACATGCTCACCTGCCAGAGATTCAGGAGCTGGCTACACTGCTTGGGGCCACTCTACACTCGTCGGGCCTGTAATCACTAATTCTTTTCTTTCTTACTTGATTTGAAACTTTTGTTGAGCACTTAACTCAAAAACATAATAATTATTTGACAGTTTGGCGAAGTACTAGCAACGACTGAGCATGAAGAGGACATTATCATAGCAGAGATTGATTACTCTATTCTTGAACAACGACGGTAATCACAACAAAAACCGCAACTTTTCTTATTTTGGTTAATAGCATTGTTGGTTGTATAATCCACTAACTGAACCTCGGTTTTACTATCTCAGGACAAGCCTTCCGCTGAATAAGCAACGGCGAGGAGATCTTTACCAGCTTGTGGACATACAGCGCTTGAATTCCGAATAAATGCTGCAGAAACTGTACATCTGAATGCTCTGTTTATGAGAAATTGTCTCTAGATTGTGCTAAGTTAGCATAATTTGGTTACTTACAACTTCTTGATCAGTCATTTCCCTGAAGCTTTGCTGAGATATAAGAATAAAAACTTCAATGTTGTGGGTTTAGATTGAACAGAATAAGTAAATTCTGCTTAGATAATTGTCAACTCCTCCCACTTGGCATGTGGACTATTCAGCTTGTGTTGGTGTTTTATAAACTTCAATGCATTGTGTGTGACCAATGTCGAAATTTTTGTGTAGTCGGCAATCATAATAGCATGGCATTTATCCAAAATATTTAATGCTTTTGAGAGTTTCTCACTGCAATAAGCCATGTCGTTGTCTTTGCAAAAACAACTAATATTCACATTCCACGAGCATCATGTTCACTCTCAAATACTTTAAAGTCTAAAATGACAAAAACAGGTTCTTCAATTGTTTAGTAATTGGAAACGGTGTTGAAAATACCAATGTGTTTACTGGAAAAATGTATTTATTTGGAGGATCGGGATCGCTATACTCTTAAAGCAGGGAAAATTTTAAAACCGATAAACGTTTCATCACGAATGTAGATTTTTTTGTTATAGATAGTCCCACTCTTTTAAAAATGGCTCATCTGGGTGTGGACTAGTGGTAAGGAGAGAGGAAAATTTTTTTAAGCCTATTCACCCAAGTTCGGGCTCTGACAACTACAACACAAGCATATAGAAAGTATGTTAGTTCTGCCCAATTAGTTTATCTGATAGTCTAGAAATGCAAGCGGTCTGGCTACTCCTGACACTTAGTCGGAAAGCATCCCAAATTTGGGATAGGCAGTGTGATAGTCCAATCGGGCTTAACCGCATCCACGCGGTGGATCAATCTATTCTGTACCACTTCGATGTGTTTCTACCTGAGCCAACCGAATAACCGATAGAATTTATTAAAAAAAAAAAAACTTTTGAAAATGTTATAAAGTGGATGGATAGAAGATTGAAAATGAAATAACATAAAACTTTGTCAGGCTCAACATGATTTGAGGATCCGTGTATAGTTGAATGATAAATGACGGGACGACAAAATGCAGTTACAACTTACAAGATTCACAGTGTGGGAGGAGACACGTGGACCAAACTAATAGGGTAGAGTGGTCCCTCTCTTCACAGGGACTCTGTGAAAGAAGAAATGCCGTACGCGTGTGGGAGAGAGGCCGCACGTGCTAGTGGACCCCATGGACCATGGAGGAAACAACACTATGCTTCACGTGCCAGGTCACAATGTGGGACCAACCCACACCAGAGTTGAGGTTCACCACCGCGTGAATCTCTCTTTTTTGTGTCAGCCCTAATTGTCTCTCCCTGACCAGCTCAATCTCTGACTCGCCCGTGCGATTGCTTTCCTTTAATTTTCACACACATCCCTATAACTGAAATAGTTGTGTCCATTTTAAGATTCGTTACCACTTTTATATGAATAATTCAATGGAACCATTTCTTCTTTTTTGTTTTTTTTTTCAAATAACACGGAAAAAACCTACAAGTTTAGTCTAATTTCGTGAGTCGGTAGAAAACTCAAGCCGTAAATGGTTAGATTAACTCCCTCAATTTTATCTACATGAATTTGAAACCTTTCACCACTCGAACGTCAAAACTATTAGACTGATAATGATAATAGGCCTGTTCGGCACCTAGTCGCGCGACAGCGACCAAATAAAAAATAGTGTATTTTTTGTTGCAGTTGCCGTCGCCGCGATCGTATAAAGAACAGAGCTAATTATGATTGAAATAGTGGTGGTTAGTTTTCTGATGATTCGAATTTTGTCACCTAAATGACACCCTTTTTAACCTCACTTTAGTCTAGCAAACATCAACTTACTGGTTTTAAAAAATATTTTATTTTTAGACATAGTATTTTAACAGTAACGACAATGGAAACACTGGTATTTTAACAAGCAAACAAGAAGTATTTTCCTTGATAAAAAACAAGAAGTAATTTTTATTTAAGTTTCTGTTTATAGGACTATATCTAGTCTGATCTAAAAGTGTTTTGTATTGTTATATTTTGGAAAAAAATTTGGTCCAAAGTAGAAACAATATTTACGGGGGAGACTTCGAAACTGGATATGATAATGAGATATCAAGAGAAAAAAACAATATCGGCCGAAGTGTGATAAAGATATAGAATATAAACAAGAAGACATAAGTGTTGATGATATGAGGAACAAACAAGGAACAAGAAAGGAAGTAAGCATGTGAGACAGAAAAAGACGCAAAACAAGTACAATTCCTTAACCGGTCCTTGTCGACCCAACCAAAGGGGCTATGGGTTGTAAGAGACACTTTGCTTAAATTTAATAATCATTTAACTAATTAAGAGCTTAATTGATTCTGGCTTTGACACATCCTTTTCCAAAACCCACCTATGCTCGGAGATCTATATAGATGATATGAGACAATCCGTTATGGTATGGGCTACAACTTGAATTCGCCGGATAGTTAATGTTGATGTTATTTTCTAAAATAGATGATTGCGTTTCATTAGTGATTTTTAAAAACTATAAATCAACTGTTCTATTTATAGTGTGTTGTCACTTGCATCCACTTGCAGAACCCAATCATCTCCAATTGTGTCCAATATTTGACAAATTTAATGAATACCTCATTAGGAAGAAACATGACAAAATTCTGAGATCAATTCTATACGAAAATTTGAGATATATTTTACATGATAAAATCATTAGTTCCTCACATAATGAGGAAAATGACATAAAATGGAGAAAATACTATAGGTACATGCACATTGCACACATAAAAGAAATTGAAGAATCGTCTTGTGGTGGTCCATATCCATATGGCCAGCTTACGTGAGAAACACGCGCCGAGATCGCCACTTATATATAGAAGTCCTCTTTCTTCTCACCTCATTCGTCGTATTCTTCTTCTACTTCTGTCTGCAAAAAAACACAAAAACAAAACAGTTAAAGACATAATCCCTCTTTCTCTTCTTTTGTCTCTTCTTTATCGATCAAATCATGCATAAATCCAAAACCCAATCCAGAAACCCGTCATTCTCTTCTACCCTCCTCGATGAAATCTACAATTCCATCGATCCTAAATCCCAAAAAAACCAATCTTTTGTCGGCTCTGTTAACACTTCTTCCAAAAAACAGAGTACTGTGACAAGATCGGTTCCTGACCGGAAAATTCACCGAGATCGGTTCTTTGGCTCTGTATCGTCTTCCTCTGATTCCAACTCAAGTATTTTCTCATCTTCCGATACCGAACTAACTCATGGGAAGAAGATAACTTCTTCTAGGCCATTATGTTTCGGCCCTTCTAAGACAAAACCAAGAAAAACAGAGGATAAAACTCTGTTCCACCAAAACAGAGCAACTCGAGTGTACGACGACTACGATTACGCCTCTGACGTCCCAAAATTCACTAAACACGACGAGAATTGGGAGAATACGAGAACCAGAAGATCGACGAAGAGCTCTGGTAATCAAAGGAAGCCCAAAACTCCAGCTTCACCTGCAGGAAGAATCGTTAATTTCTTAAATTCGTTGTTCAGCAACAATTCAAAACAATCCACGGCGGTTAAGAGTTATCCGAGGAAGATGAGTTACGATGGTTACGTCAGGAAACCAAATGATTATCATCCATCTACGTGTTCTTCAGCTTCTTCTTTCTCAAGGTCTTGTTTGAACAAAAGCTACGACAAATCATCCGAACGTATCAAACGAAGCGTTAGATTTTCTCCGGTTAATGTTATCGCCCCTGAGAGCTTTACCAGCAGATCGTGTGCTCGGAAATCAGAAGAAGAAGAAGATTATTTCGGTAACGGTAATAACATGAGAAAGTCGTTGAAGAAGAATGTGGAAGATGGAGGAAGGAGATCAGTGGAAGAGATAGCAAGAGAGTTTTTGAAAGATTATCACAAGAATCATGAAAACAGTTTGG